>CACRXK020003380.1:12509-36597 GCA_902702795.2 Paramuricea clavata | reverse complement strand
GTCATTTGGTCCGCTTACAAAAATATCTGAATAATTATCTAACAGTACGCTTAATTTATTGACAGTTGGTGCAGTTGTCTCGATTACCAACGCCACTTCTCCCGATGGCCAAGTTAATTTCGAATTTGCTATATCCACGACCATTCGCCCTGACTTCAAAAAGTCAGCACCTAAAATACAGGTGTTTCTCATTCCTACGACCATAAACTGGTGGGATATAGTCAATGTGCCGATACTGACTTCTAATTCTTTCATTCCTAGGACTTGTAGTTCCTCTCCACCGATCCCTCTTGCCTTCAACGAACATGGCTTTAAAGGCCCACTTATAAGTTCTCGACTTATTAACGATACCGTTGCACCTGTATCCACCAAACATTTTTGCTCATGGGCACCCACTCGTGTCTTGATGAAAACCGCAGTAGGCTGGATACAGTTTATGGGCAAGGCCGTATTTTCTTGGACGGACCCCCGGCCTAGTAATGGGCCGGTCCTTGGTCGTTTCCCTGACGCGGTTGACCAGCGACAGGGGACTGGTATCTAAATCGGCATTCTCGCGCAAAATGTCCGATTTGCCCGCACACGAAGCAGTAATTTTCGGCGCTGCGTTGTCGGTAATTTGGTTGTCGACTTCCGTTACCGGTGCTTCTACACTCGTTGGCGATGTGGCCCATCTTGCCACATTGATAGCAAGGCCCCCGTCTTCCCCGAGTAGAATTTCGCGCTGACGTGGCGTTGACATTGGCGACAGATACAGATAATTCAATAACCTTCCTGGTAAGTGTTTCTACATTTTCCATCAACTGCGCAACCAAGGGCTGATCCCTCGTTGTTGTCTGCAAATTGTCGCTCGCACTTGCCAGGTTGACTTGACTCCCGGTTTGGTGCGATGAAATTTGACTCACTAAATCTAGTCGCTGGGCAACCGCAACCATTTCTTCATAGGACATGCTTGGTCGTTGTAATAGTTCCCTTTTTAGTTCTGTGGGTACTCCTTCGATAAATTGTTGCTGGAGTAGGACATCTCTGTCTCCGTTTTCGATTTTTGGCATTGCGCGCCTTAATAGTGCCTCTAAATTGTAGGCGAACACTTGTATGTCTTCGTCTGGCTTTCTCGTTCGACTGCGAAACGCCATCATTGCAAGATGTTTGCCCGTTGTATCTTCGCCAAACGCCGCCGTTAAAGCTTTCGTAAGGGTTTTATAATCTTCTTTGGCCTCTGCTGCGAGACGCTCAAAAACTGCGAAGGCCTTACCAGACAAAAGTGTCGGTAACCTTTTTAACATGTCGGTATCTTTCCAGTCGTTTGCGGTCGAACAAAGCTCGAATTTTCGCAGCCATAAAACAATATCCCCATCTGAAAAGGTCTCGGGAAGCGCTACGCTCGTACGACTCGAAGTTGCCATCCTGGTCACGGCACCAAATGTAATATACACAAACAAGGAAACAATACTATTTCAAAAGAGCTCTTGTTGTTATATTCGTCTTGTATACAATCACATTTCCCCCAGTCTCTACCTGTCATCAGATATCTATATAAAACGTCTCTTATTACTTAATCCCTATTAAACCATATAATCACTAGCATATGTTACACCTGCGACTGTCTTACTAGGTGATAGTATTTCACATACAATCAAAGTAGGCAAGTAAATATGATTTTAAAATATAAAATTCATTACAAAATTTACTGTGCACTATATTCTATAATGACATATTTACTATACACTAATACACGTCTGGGCTGGATTTACTATACACTAATACACGTCAGAGTTTGGATATTACTGGACCAAGCAAGTTGAGTACAAAATGACTGGATGATACTGACATGTGTTTGCGACAGTGTTTAATATGTGCATGCATGATGTCATTCACACCATTCAAAAACAATTAATTCACTTTAAACAAACTTCGTCATGAAACCGCAAAAATGCATTAAAATCAGGAGCTCCTGAATCAATGTGAAGCGGCGGGGGCAGCCATTTCAAAAGGGCACTTGTTTCTCAGCCATCATTTTTCTGGGTGGCAATACTTGTTAAAACTTTACTATATGGATGGATACTCGATTACCTGTGGCTATTAATATTATGGGTCGGCAAACTTTATCGCTCCGTGCTAATGATGCAAAATGTAAACAGACGTATGTTGCTTGATTTAGCATTAAACATTAATATAAAATGCTTAAACATTAATAAAAAAATGCTTAAACATTGCTTAAAAGTAGTTATAAATTCCAATTCCTGTGAACAATGCACAAATTTCGAAGTGCAGTTCAGGCAAAAAGGGCACCCTGTTGCCCCTGCACTGTCTGGGCAATGGGGGCAGTTGCCCCCGTGGCTCCGGCACCCCTGATTAAAATATCACGAGTCTCTCCATAAAACATGCAAATTAGAACAATTGAAATCCTGTTGATTGTTGTATTTCTTCACTTGCCCTTGAAAGCTTGATATGATTGTTTTATTCAACGGTTAATTAAATCTACAGAAATATCTATCAAGTACGTAACTTACCAAATGTTTGACGAAGGACACATCAATAAGTCCGCCATTTCTCTTTTACTTCTCATTCACCGAGACATTTTAATGTTTAAAAACAGAAAATGTCTGCAAAACGACATCGAATGAAATACTGATCAAAAACCCGGGATGGCTATAATCCCGGGGACAACTTGCCCGGCACTGCTGACGCCAATATTACGCCATCATTCGCCATCCTGGCTAGTACAACCGGCACTTTGTACCTATCAAAACTTCCGGTTGTACTAGCCAGGATGGCGTGGATTGCTCTCACACGCCATCCTGGCTAGTACAACCGGCACTTTGTACCTACCAAATCCTGATAAAAACTTCCGGCTGTACTAGCCAGGATGGCGTGGCCTGACGTGAGCGAGTTAAAATTTTCGTGGACGTCAAACAATAAGGGAAACGACTAGAGATACGCTTCTGGTATAACTTCCTATTCTGTGCCCCTGTCACCTCTGTCAATGATTTTTCTTCGGAATTTGCCGATTTTTCAACAGCCAATAAGCAATAAGCCGATGATTTTTTCGATGATGATGTTTGTCATGCATTTTGCATCCCACCTATCGACAAAATAATTTCGATAAAAACCCACTTTTTATCCATGAAATTTAAATACTTCTAAACTTTTTTCAACTCTAAAAAGTTTGAATAAAGTTAGAAAAAATATCCAAGGTGTTTTGCATCTACTTTTTTTTCAGAAAGTAGCGGTTTTTGTTGTTGTTTGAAGCGACCGTAATAGTGTGTGTAACTGTTTTTGTAAAAGAGTTGCCAGCCTTAGGATATTATACTATATGAAAATACAATGACGTAAAATGACGTAAACATCGGAATCTGCATATATATAAATGAGCTACACAATAAATCGCATGATGGCAAAGTCAGGCGAACTTTATACGTATTTTTAAGCGTTTAAAGCATTTTTACACTATTTGCCGGGCTGCCTATGACTGCAGTCGCACGAAAAAAGATTCACGCTGAATATTTTTGGAGTGTCGGCGGCAGTTATACCAATAATAGAAATCAAATCAATTAGTTAAAAACATTTTACAATGAACTTTCAATGGATTCTGAGCAGGCCGGCTGGTTAACACAAAAACGGTTATATATTTAAGTTTTCAAATTGTCGAGCAAATTGTTCAGTAATTGTTCAGTAGTTGTTTTTTTTTCAAATTGTAGTTGTTTTAAATGCATGCACGGTCAATTTTGGGCTATATGATTATTGAAAAATAGTAGCCAAGCAATGTCAGAATATTCTTACTGTGAAAATGTTTATCCTACCTTCGTATTATGAAGTAAAATATCCCGTTTCATACCAAAATTTTCGTATTTGGAATATGCCCACATAAGCCCACATTCGATCAGCTCGATCCTTTTCAAATTTTTATTTCGCTCATGATGAATCTTTAAAGCCCTTTTTCCTTCATCAGATATACAGAAAATGAATCCAACAATGTCTTCAAACCATCAAGTTGTTTAGGAATGCAGAACACATTTTTTACTTTAGTTTTTCCAGCTCTTTTTTGCATAAACATTCCAATTCCATTTTTATTGACATTATAAATTAATGTATACGGGGGGTACGCGCATCACACAAAGATCAGGGGCGCTATCTCCGTTTCACCGCCCGTGTTTTATAGCGCCCTGGTTTAACTTGAAGACACGAGCGCGCAGCGCGAGTGGCTTTAGATAGTGCTTTAGACCTAATAACACACGACCTGCGAGTTTATTAAACGGCTTCAAACACGACTACAAATCCAATAGATATACTGCCTTATTAGTATTCTTTATATAAAAAATACTAATGAGGACACGACTACAATAGATACTGCCTTATTAATAGTATTCTTTATATAAAGAATACTAATTAGGAGTGTTTTATCAGGTTTAAAGCCACTGCACGTGACATATTATGGTTGACATGATTTGTCAATAAGCTTATGAATTATTAATGAGTGTTTGAAAGTCATTATATGTGATTATAGTCATTATAGACATAATAGTCATTCAGTAATGCAATAATTACGCCGGTTTATTGCTATTGGAGTTTTATGCCATTTTACTTGAGTGACCATGCAAGTTATATCAGAACATTGCAGCGCGAAGAATTTGTGATAGTTTTGGCACATTTCCGATTCAAGTCCGCCGTCTTGAATTTTGCGGAGTAAAAACTCTCTAAACATATTTATTTTTCTAATCTTGACTTGAATCACAATTTTTATTCACACATACACAAAAATAATGAAACAAGTAGTTTCAAAAACATAACTTTTGTTAAGACTTTCTTTACTTACTGGTGATAAAGAACAGGATATATAATTTCTATGGGGGGGGGGGAACTTTTACTAGTAATGTCCATCTGCAGCCCTGCACCCCTGTAGGTTTGGGTGCATATGCATGCAACCAAGTTCGAACGCAGACTACGTACGGGCCTGAACCAGGACCACTGAGAAAGCCGTGCGATGGATGCATTCTCATGTCCCCAGAGCCATTTTCACTCGCTCTAGCTGGGTTAGACGACTAGTCTAAAGACTAAAGGGGGAAATTTGATTGATATGGTGGCACAGTGGGTTGTCTATATCAAATCTGAATGTGACTAAGATTCTACATTATGATAATATTCTAAAAATAGATCTAATACATGGCGATTAAATTTCCATGGAAAAGTTGAATAAATGATCGCATAAAATGATAAATGTTTGTTGTTATATGTATTAATTTTATGACTTGGGTCATTTACTGAAAGCAGCCATCGTTTATGACGCTTTGTGAATTTTAATTTTGGGTAATTGAAGTCTAATGATTTGCAGCCTGGCCGGCAATAATGGACTTTGACTTTGTATTACAGTAAACCTTAAATTATCTCAAAGTGATCGAACGCGTTTCTCTAGGTTGCAAGAAAGACTTGATCACTTGAAATTGAGTAAAAATCTTCGCGATTAAAGACTTGTCGGGAACACCGAAAGCAATCAGATTCAGAAATAGCGGTTGCCTTGTCTACGGATCACGTGATATAATCAACGTGATATAATTTTCTATAGTGTATTACTGTGTATTCAAGTCGTATGTAATACATGGCGGTGATAGTATGTTGATAGGCTAGCATATCAACGGTTAGATTATTGCAAATTCCATGCATGTGTTGATGGAAGGATATTAAAAACATGGTAGACAGAAATTGACGGATATTACCATTGGCAGATCGGTATTAACCGAATATTGGAAGTGGCTTGGGAGAAGCTTGTAGTGTGTTGTTTCAAAACCAAAACACACACAAGCATGTAGCAAGTGTGCCAGTATTGTCTGAAGAGAAATTCATCTTCATGGCGACGAAAACGGCGTGAAGTCAGTCGTCTTAACATCAACAATTAATATTATTCAGCACGACCCAAGACCAGGTGTTCACACGAGCTAAATCATTTTGGTTATGACAAAGAAGGCTGCAGGGAGATCAAATTCAGTAAGCCCAGACGCCGCGACAATAAACGACATGAATGATTGCAAGAAGCGTTCATGTTGGGAGGCAGATGACCTCGGGAATATAGAATATAACGATCCACATGAAACAGACACGAAACGTAGCAACGAAAGCGAGGGAGAAGGATCACATAGTCGTTTAGTGAAGGAACATGATAAAAATCGCTCGGAACTCAAACTACGATCTGTGGAACTCGGAGTTTCTGAGTTGGAAAAACCCAATGTTTTACAGGTCGAAAATGAATCAAAATGTGATAGCAGTTCATCGGAACAGCAATGTGAATATGATTGCTGTGTCAGACAGTCAAAGAAACACTCTGTCTCCGATATCATTAACAAAATATTTAAATCAAAGCGGTTCGAATCTGACAAGCTAGAACGATTATACCAACGATATTTTTTTCGATTGAATCAGAAATTTATAAACTGGATTATATTTCTGATATTTGTATTACTAACTGTGCTGGTTGGCCTACATTTTGGCAAAGAGGGCAAGGAACATATGGACCTGCCATACTGGCTGAAAGGGCTATTTCTCCCGCTTATATTTATTCTATATCTTGCAATTCTTATTGTTATAAATCGTTCTAATTCGACACAGAAACATTTGAGACTTTCATCCTATGCTATGGTTTTTCTCTCGTGTTGTTTTGTGACTATCGATTTTCTACTTCGCCCTGTTAGTTCGGCAGCAGATGGAGTATGGCTGAGTGTATTTTTCATTTATTTGACCTATACTTTACTCCCAGTACGAATGAGACTAGCGGTGTTCGGTGGCTGTGGAATTGCTACAGTACATTTGGTGTGTTGTGTGAGAGATTTAAAACATGATGATAATTTACATCGTTTGGTAAGTTTCACAATATGTCTTAAGATATATAGTTAGGCAGGAGATTGCAGCTACTATTGCTTTTAATGTTGTATATTTATAATAATCACGATTTACGCTCAATTATAGTATAGCGAAATAATATGAGCCGACCTTGGTGTTGCAATAAGACCATAACTAAGTGTTTTCGAACAGCACGAAGCTGCCTTCACGTTTGCTTTTATTACACTATCTACGTCTTGCTGACAGTGTTTTCATTAAGCAATTTTAATAAGCCATGCAACCGGCTTGTTTACATGGAAACGAAGCGTTTAAGTTTTCAATTTACAAATCCTTTTATATTACACCGGTCCAGTATATGAATTAATTTTAACAATTTTTCATGCTTCGTGGATTTTTCGAGTACGTTTTTAAAATTAAAATGCTCAAACTTAATATGCAAGTTGGTATGAGTCATCTGGTTTCAAAATTATGCTAAAGTCAATATCGTCTCAATGGGCTTGTCGTCAACAAGCTGATGTCAGGCCGCATTTTTATATATACACTGTATATTTTATATTTGTTTTGCATTTTCGATTATATAAGCCGGTTCAGTTTCTTTTGGATGCTGGCAGAGCTAAAAGCAGCTAACTTCATGTAAGATGTCTGAGGTCAAATGCACTTTCAAAAGGTCTCATTTACAATATGAAAAAAGTTATTAAACGTCAGATGAAAATTCATTTGGAAACCTTGGAATGTGCACGTCATATCAAGATTAATTAAGTATATCTAGTAATATCGTTCCAAATTATTTTTATTTTTAAAATTTATGTGTGTTAAATGAACAGAAACTATGATTGTACAGTACATTCTATGGAACTTCAGCCGTAATATATGAATTTCATCTAGAAAAAGCTAATATATATACAGCTAGTGAACTAATTGGGTTGGTTGTTATGCTAATTAAAAATCTTCCCTTAGTCAGCCACAAAATTAAAAGATTACAAAACATGTTGGAAATCATTTGTATCCAGTATCCTGATTGAGCTAAATATAAACGCTGCATGTTATTTAATTATAGATGGCAAACATAGTCTTATGAAGATAGCCCAAATTAATTTAGTTCTCATTTCTGGTGGTTCCACTTTTTCACCTTTTTTGATGAAATAATTTCCTGTAGTTCATAATGTAATGACGATATATCACCTTAGATTGTTTTGTGAAATTATACTGCTACTAAACTTAGAATGCTGATTCTTGAACACATTATTTTGATACTTTCCAGTAATTTTAGATTGTTTTGTTGTATGTCTGTTTTATCAAAACAAATTTCATGCTCCCTACATAATTTACTCAGACATCTCAGTAAATGCAATGAAAAATTTAAAACAGCTAATTTAAAACCACTTGATGTAAAAGGTTTTGGGGGTAATATTATAAAGAAGGGTTTTGTGGTTTTTAAAACCCAGAGAAAACATAACATGAATTGAATCGTAATGTTTCAAAAATAATGGTGTTAGAATACACCATTCCAGTACTTAGCCATGGCTACAGAGCCTTGTTTCCATGTTTGAGACATTAGTTTTAGAGCCCTTTTTCTTGTTGCTGATTACAAAATTATAAACACTGGTCTTTTATATATTATTCACTAAGTGACATAACTGTATCAGGTTTCATGAATTTGTCACCTGTAACAAGATAAAGGGCTTTAAACCCAATATCTCAGAAATCACAAAAATTACGCTCTATAGCCAAAACTAAGCACTTTTCGGAAGGGTGTGCTGAAAATTTAAATTTGAATACTGCTTTAACCCATCTGAAAGTCCAACAAGTCCCATAATATGAACAATCATGAAACAGAACAAACTAACAAAGTAGATAACTGAGCATCAGGTTTCAATTACAGTAGCTAGCTAAACCTGCAAGTATATCGATCAGGCTTGGAATTTCCCTAAAACATCCCCATGCCAATTAATGATGTCACAAATAGACAACTTGCATGTTAGACAAATTTTTGATCTAGCCGATCTAGGCAAAAAAAAAAGTAAATTCCCGTTAAGAACTTATTAAAATTAGTAAACTTGCAAAATTTGGTTGCGAAATGTTGTAAAGCTTGGAAAATATAGCTTTGCAAAGTTTGCATATTTTCAGTATATTTGTATTATGTGCGGAAATTGTTACCATTTTTGAGCCGAAAATGGTCAATTTTCGCTCGTAATACAAATATACTGAAAATATGCAAACTTTACAAAGCTATATTTTCCAAGCTTTACAACATTTTGCAACCAAATTTTGCACTTTTACTAATTTTAGTATGTTCTTTTCAGCTGTGGTGTTTGATTCCCTTTTCTCTGCTTAGATTAAAATTTAGTCTAACATGCAAGTTGTCCATTGCTGTAGAGTGCAGCAGCTTTGATGTACATAATTTTTGCCAATTTGGCAGCATGTTTGCTTTATGGTGGCAGGTTGTGGTTAAAATTTACTTTTCTGTATATCTTTTGATTTATTTTTTGCATAAAGATATTTCTCAATTTTCTATAGATTTCTAATAAAACCAATTTCTTAAAAATAATTACACCACTGCAAAAAAATCCAACATGTCCAAAGACTCCAAAGTGATCTATTTTTTCGTGAACTACTGTATGGCAATTTAGTGTTGCAAGAGTTGTGATAAAATTCCAGCCCTGATGTACATAATCAGGGTTAAGCCTGAAGATTAAAAAAATTGGCAATTTAATGAAGTTGGGAATTTCAGTTAGCCTGCAACATTCAGAGCAGAGTTAAGGAATTTTGTGTTTCTTAAATTAAGTGATGTTCTCACATAGCCTAGCGCCAGCTGAGCTAAATTGAAACTTTTGAAGTGCATTAGTCACCAGATATTGTTTTGCATACTAAAAACTATCAATATTTTTTTGGCTACATGATAATCCTCACAACAACCTGGTACCCAATTTTTCTTTAAGCAAGGTTTTATATACTGTATATATATATATATATATATATATATATATATATATATATATATATATATATATATATATATATATATATATATATATATATATATATATATACCCAGCTGCGGCTGGGTCTCGAACCCGCGACCTTCGAATTACTAGATCGACGTGTAGCTCAGTAGGTAGAGCTCGACGTGTAGCTCAGTAGGTAGAGCGTCGATCTAGTAATTCGAAGGTCGCGGGTTCGAGACCCATGCAGCCGCGGCAGACAACATCTTTCTGCTTGGGCTTGGTATGGAAATTATATAATACACACTCTAGAACATTTTCATCTTAACATATTACAGAGTGTACAATTACACAACTAACATATATATATATATATATATGATCTTTTCAATTTCAGAAAACATGACATTTTCATATGATCTTTTCCCTAATTAATTAATGCCAAGGTCTGCAAAAGTGTTTGCAGTAGATAACACTTCAAACTTGATTGATATTCCATATTCTCATGCAAATTTTGGGCAAATTTCAACAGAATTCTGAGTAGGAATTACTAGGATTATTAACAAGGTTGCAAAATTTAATTTTGGACAGTCAAGAGCTTAATGTCATTGAAATGGACGAATTCAGACAAATTTTGCTACTGAGTGGTGTAAATAAATGTATGTAAATCTCTCATATTGTGGGTGATGACCCCTGATAAAGTAATGGTTTATTTTGCAATTGTGGGTTCTGAATGTTATCTGTATGTGTGAGGATAACATTAAAAAATGAATCATTTGCTAATTAGTCAACATGCTATACAGTAAATTCAATAGTACAAACAAAATAACTTTACACGCATATGGTCATCTGACTCAACAGGTCTCTCTGATCAATCATATAAATTGGAAAAAATAATTGCCTGACTTTGATGGAAATTGACCGACATTATCATAGGGTTTATTGATAGATAAATTGAAGGATTACACATCTCCTATACAGACATGAGGAATTCAGACATTCCAACTACTCGAGGTAAAATTTAGGGAGACTGTTCAGTGAATTGAAATCTTGTTCTTCTGTGAAAAAATTTTAAAAATTAAGTCTTCTGAAATGGCGTTTCCTGCATTTTGGGAAGATGTTGTTATAAGTGATCCTATAAATTGTCATAAAGTAACTTCATAAAAAGGTCAAAACAGACTATTATGTTGCTAAAAACAGTATGTTTATGATTTTTTTACGATATTTCCCTGAATATTCTGAAAAATCGGGAGAATTTGATAAAAATCGGGAGACCATGCAGGAGATTGTATGAATTTTCAGGAGACTTCCGGTAAAATCACGAGAGTTGGAATGTCTGGGAATTACAAAGTCAGTCTTAAAAGGATAAACTAAAAAAATATGGAAACATTTGCAAGTAGTTCCTGGATTTCATTCTTTAAGATATGTCAAGAATGCTTCACTCTAGGCTGACTAGCCATGACTCTGCTGAAACACAATTTATGTTTGTTGGAAGCTGCCGCCATACAAAAATGTCTGAATTTAAAAGACATATTTTAAAATTTAATTAAAGAACAAGTGGGGTATGGCAGTACTGTACTTGGTTTAAGCCAGTGCTGCAAGAATGCCTCTCTCAGACTTATTGTAACATCGAATGGAAGAGTACCATACTAAAGAGCTAGATGCCTTTAACTCCATCAAAATGACGTTTCATAGTAAAACTGTTACAGTACTTCTTCTATAATCCAAATCAGATTGTATAACTAACCAGTATAACTTAATATTAAATAATATAATTGGAGCAACAAATGTCGCAGTTCACACCTTTTCATATACAGCCTACACTCTACTGCATGCAAATTTCAATACACTATATACATGTGAGAAAAATTTACGTTGATTAATTGTTTGCTATAATTTATAAGATACAACAGAAATATTCAGACATGATGCTAGCCTGTGCAGCACAGCAGCAGGCTGTATTTGCAGGTTTGAAGGGCGAGGGAGAGCACTCAGAGTAATACAGTCTGCTGTGCAGGCTAATAAATATCTGTTACATCAGTATTGGAGAAAGCTAGTCCATATTATAGTGGTTATTTTAAAATAATATACTTATTGGAATTTTTTAGGACATTGCATGCAAAGTGCCTCTATTTGAGAGGGGTCTGAATTTTGTATTGTATGCATCACTGTCACTGGAAAAATTTTTGAAAATCCATAGAAGGTCATAGAATGGAAATTGTATGGACTTTTATTGGAAATAGAATGGATTTTGATTATCCATAATAATTGTATATTTCCATAGTATGGATATAGTACGGAAATAGGCTGGATATATACTATGGATTTAGTGGTGCAATTGCAATTTCGTAGTATGGATATCACTTTTTTTTTTCAAGTGTGTATTCAAATTCATTTTCATAAAGGAATATATCCTGCCCAGCTGCAGTTGCCTAATTTTGCAGTTTGTAGAATGTGATGGAACTGATGACATTATGACACTAATGTTGATTGTCTTGATTCCATTCGCTGTGCTCTATAGAATATTTTTCAGTTTATCACTAGTTTATCAGTGATCCTATTACTGTCTGTCAGTGATCATATTACTGACCCTCATTAAATAAAGTCATTATATTACTGACTAAAAAATATCACTTAGCTATATTTAGAACATTTTAAAAAAAATACGAGACGTGACATCTCTGCACATAATTCACAAAACATATTGACGGATGAAAGGTCTATATTGCACTGTTTTGTTTTTATTAATTTATTGGTATAGGCAATATTATAATTTCGAGTTCAATTTGGAAAAAAAACATGCCGACGAGTGAGTTTTTTAAAATAACATAGGCCATAGCTACATGAAACAATTATGCACTCACGTGCGTAAGTCACATTTAGAAATATATATATATATATATATATATATATATATATATATATATATATATATATATATATATATATATATATATATATATATATATATATATATTACTCTGCAAATGCAGTAATGCAGTTTATTACAAATTTTTAACTGAATTCGTTATGTATGTAACTTTTTCCCGCAAAGTTTTATTCATGCAGAAAGATAATTTTCTATCTCAGGATATTATACCATTAGACTAATTTCTGAGAAAAGTTGTTTTTCTACTAGCTCCAGCTGCTTCTTTAATCTATCAATTAAGAAAAATTATTAATTAATTTGCTGCTTTCAATCACGACAATCAGTGGCTGCGATTGTAGAATATTAACTGTAACAAAATAAAAACAATATTAATATTCTCTTTTCTTTTACGCCGCGGTTATTCGTCCGACAGAAGTATTTTCCTCTTTCTTTAATTAAACATGCTGAAATGATACCAAATAAATTTCAGTCGATTTCGAGCAAATCCGAGTATTTGACGAGTCTTGTCGCATAAGTGACAGAATTTACTTCGAAATTCTATCGAATAAAATTCAGTTAAGCAATTTGATTACCGTAATGAATGTTTAAAGCTTTTTTAAGAAACCTTACAAACAGCCAAGTTCGGCAAAAATGGTGTGGTCACGTAATGTGTTCGTATAAGAGAGATTAAGATCTAGGATGCGACAAACTCGACGATGCGGCTTCGAAACAAAGAAATTCCTTGATAGACCAAAAAGTATTAGTGGTCTCAACTACGTTGTCATTCTTAAACACAACGTTCAACATCAACACGTCTTTCGAGCAACATAAAAGCTTTTGGGACGTACTAAGAAGAGATATTAGTTTACAGCAGAGATTACTTATTAGGGCGCATATAGTCAATTATGCTACTACTAATTAGATTTCGATGCATGGTACAGCCAAGGTTTTTTTTAGAAAAAGTGTAAAACTGCTTGTGCACAGTATACTACAATGCAAACGTTATCACAAGCTATAGACTCACAGCATAAACAAAACAGTAAATCAATCAAGAAGGATGATATAAGGTTGAATGCATAATGATTCGTAGATTTTCATTAGTTTTTGACACACCATAATTCATAAGATATGGAAGAATCGGAAGAAATTGCGATAGATTATGTCGGAATTACGGTCGAATTCCCACAGGCCCAAGGACGAGGCTTCGTTATAGAAACATTATTTACAAGTGATTAACTTTATCCTATAGGCTATACAGTAAACCTCCGAATACTATAAACCCATCCACGTGTATAACCTCCCTCCTTGGACAGGTATTTATTAACGCAGTGACGGGGATTCAAACAGCCCAGACGAGTGACAGTAATTACATTTACAGTAAAAATATTGAACTAAAATATTTTAATAGAGCGCTTTGTCGATTACTGGAAAGACAATATTCAACAAAGCGGAAATCAAGGCAAACTAAGGACATTCAAAAGATTAAAAATAAATTTCGAATTTGAAAAATATATTGCTGAAATTAGCAATATTAAGCCTCGCCAAGCTATTACAAAGCTCAGAATTTTCGGTTTAAATGGCTTAAAAATGATCCATCTAAAAACTCGCCGAGAAAATCAAAGCAAAAGTTTATGTATATGAACATGATTTTTTATCTCATGTAAAACCACCGTCACGGCAGTGATTTCCTTTGTCTGCATCAAGTTTTACACTGCGAAGCCGAGTAAATATATATAGTCGTTATCTTCTTTCAGCTCTTGGCTAATTTTTTTATCTTTGCTTGTGCAAATGGTGCTGGGATATTCACTCACTATTCCACCGAATTGTCGCGACGAAAAGCCTTCTTGGAGACAAGAAAGTGTATTGAAAACCGGTTAAAGAGTCAAAAAGCAAACCAGAATCAGGTATAATTTTAAAATGAACTATATTGTTCTCAGGGATTGTCTGTTAGGAAGCACGTATCCCTCCACTGTTTGAGCATTCTTAATCATATCACTTTAATTTACGTCCCTAGTCCCATCCCAGGTTTTCCAATCCCAGGTTTTATATTTAATTTTTCATGATCGAGCTAAATACTTGCTGTAGGAATTCATGTAGTGTTCCTATAGTTGTTCTAAAATATATATCCGTGAAGATGTTGCACCATGACGCGCTATCTCACTCATGCACGCAAAGTTTCTTGATATGTTATCTCAAAATTATGCCCGACCATGCCGCTTAGTGATCCTTTACGGTCATTAGCATGATCAAAATTTAAGCTGATCCGTTTCGAACGTGCATTTACATATGAAACAAACCAAATATTGTATTCTTGGTAATAAAAAAAATTAAAACGTTGTGGAATAAGGCACTATACAGTTTTAAAATTTATTTTCAACTAGATAAACTTAAATTTTATTGCCGTTATGGGTATAAGGTAGACGAGAAAAACGCACAACTTTACTTTTCAACTTTCAGGAACGTCTGTTGTTGTCAGTTTTACCACGACATGTCGCCACGGAGATGAAGGCTGATATCAAATCAGGCAACCACAGAGGAAGTCAATTTCACAAAATTTATATTATGAAACATAATAATGTCAGGTACTATTTGTTTTAAACCCATTTTCCACTAGGTGAATTTGTTCGCGCAAAGCGAAGCGAAAAACAAATCTTGGCAACAGTATTTCTGTAAATAGCGCTGAAGTAGAATTTTATCACTTGCTCGTTGCAACAATGATTATATTGGTACGCTGAATATATGAAGAAATTTCGATTTTTTTTCTCTTTCAGCATTCTGTTTGGAGATATCGAAGGTTTTACTCAGCTGTCTTCTCAATGTACGGCTCAAGAGTTAATTCAAACCTTGAATGAACTTTACGCCAGATTTGATCAACTCGCTTTGGTATGCCCAATCTTATATTATTTTCACCATACCGAGCTTTGCGCTGTATAAGCAAGGTTTGCGCTGGCCTACTTGATGGCGTCAGTGTCGTTGGCCTACTTGATGGCCTATCGTTGACCTTCCCGGCTTCCCCAACTTGATGGCCTGTCGTTAGTAGGCTATAGTGTAAATTTGCTTCTTTTCTTAACCCTTTAAGTGGCATTGCGTTCTAGTGTTATTTTTCTCCAGACAATTTTATTGGTCAAGGGAATAGTGCTGCCATGCACTCATCTGGTTAACCTCGAACGCCTAGTCTCCGATGATGTCACAGATTGCCCTTAGTGTGATAAATTATTTAACTTACATAAGCTGGTACAGTATAGGAGATAAGTAAAAGCCAAGTGAGAGTTGCGCAACTCCAGTTAATCAGCTAACTGTAAAATAAGCCATTTCTAAACCTCTGTGTGCTAATAATTGCATACTGATCTCGTTGTAGGAAAATCATTGTATGAGGATTAAAATTCTTGGAGATTGTTATTATTGCGTGTCAGGATTACCAGATCCACGACCTGATCATGCGCATTGCTGCATCGAAATGGGCCTGGATATGATTGATGCTATTATGTATGTATATTATTGATCACTGAGCGACTTGATATTATACAGTTATAAGGTAGGACGTGCAGTAGGCTACGGTCTTCCGTATGGTTATCGAGTTGAGTGCATTTCATCGAAAACTAATATGCCATAATCCGTTACCTTTCGATTCGTTATTTCACCATCCAAGCAGGATTCGTATCAGGAAGGCAATAATGATTTGTTGACCTATATTCTAGTGATTGACTGATAATCGGTATCGGGCCGACTTTTGCCTTCTTGATAGGCAATCGGAATCGGTAGAATTATCTGTATTTCTGAGAAAATAAGCACTTTGAGAATTATATACATTGCGCGTTGATGCGCTTTGCGTAGCTAACGCAATATGTTGCCGTGTCGAAATTTATGCATGAACGGTTTTAACGAACGTTGGTTGCAGTTGCGTTGGAAATTAAGGTTAACAAATCCAAATGAATGACGACCACCTTTACTCGGTCGACTTCATTGAACTAAAGTATATGGAACGCTACCTTAACTGAACCATCCCAGACTTATTCAATAAAAAACATCTTTCGGCAGCGACATGATTGATATTTTTTAAATGCTTGTGTTTTGGCCGCGCGTAATTATCGCGAGGAAAGACTTGGTTCTAACCGGAAATCGCGGCTTCAAACTTCCGGCTGCAGGTAGCGTTCCATATATTTTAGTTCAATGGTCGACTTACATTATGACGTCATTATAAAATGAAAAATCGATTGCTGCATAAATAATCGGTAATTTACAATTGTGCGTCCCCCCCCCCCCCCTGGTGTTTTGCAATTTTGACCAGATTTGTGTAAATGTTATACGTAGTTTATACTTGAGACAAATCATCCGCCAAAATGCATCATCATTGACGGATCATGTGCCGTCGTTAAGGCTGGCGTTTTGCTGCGATTTCAAGTGCGATTTTTGTCTTCTGGTGCATGTCAACGAATAGATGAGCCTTTACAAAACAAAATTCTGAGCACAGCGGATGTATCATCTGTTTTTATTCAAGAAATCGGGCAAGGCACATTTTCATGGGTGTTTCTGTTTAGTGTTGTTCGTGAAGCAAAAAGAGTAAATTTAAACATGCGTGTGGGTATTCACACTGGTAAAGTTCATTCAGGAGTTCTTGGATCAGTCAAATGGCAATATGATGTTTGGTCAAATGACGTCACTGTTGCTAATCATATGGAGTGTGGAGGACTGCCTGGGTAAATATTCATTTAGATACATGCATCACGCTGGCGAACAGATTTTACCACATTACGGCGGGTCTGACATAACAAAAATTATCCTATGTTTCCCGACCGACCCTATCTTTTCAGGATGTGAAACCGTAACTATAGGATATTTATTGTTAGCTAATGGTAAACATGCGCTTGTAACAAAATAAATTGCATGAAGATTAAGAATTTAAGTTGAATTAGCAGGAAAATAATAACTTACGCTTTATTCCGAGAAAAACAAATACCTGGTTTGTATTTTATAAATCTTCTCCCAAAATGCACGACGAAGCGTTTCAGAGAGTCTGGGTGCCCCCATGACCCCCTCCCCCCACCAGTTAGTTGTCTTGTACCTTCGATACTCGTGGCTTTGTTGCTAGCCCTGGAGGCCCTCGTAAACGCCTCCTTTACATTATTTTCCGACCACGCTCTTTCGACGGGCAAAACAAAACTCATCCCCCAATGTTCAACCCAAGTCAGCTTGTACCCCTAAAGTAATATATATGTTTTTGACATACTGCTATCTTGTATTTTGTCAGTCGTGTACATATCACTCAAGATGTTCTGGATGTTATAAACGGTGATTATGAAGTTGAAGAAGGTCATGGCGGTGAGAGAGATGTCTACTTGAAAGAGCATGACATGAAAACGTATCTCATTAGTGAAAAACATTCGAAGGACAGGGTAAGTTAATAAATTGTTTGTGATAGTGGTAAAATGATCGTATTTTTCTAACAACAATAATAGTAGGACAACAACAACAACAACAACAACAACAACAACAACAACAACAACAACAACAACAACAACAACAACAACAACAACAACAACAACAACAACAACAACAACAACAACAACAACGACAACGACAACAACAACGAAAACCATAACGACAACCAACAACAGCTGCGCAGCAACAACAACAGCTACGACAACGATGGTAACGGCACTGAATTATCATATTGTTTATTATAGAATGTTTTGAGAAGTCAACAACGCAAGCAAACTCCTAACCAAGGAATGTTTAAGAAGGTAAGAATTATACGCAGAGATTAGAGAGATATTTAAAATAACATTCTGTGTTATAGGCTTAAGCCCCGTTTACACGAGCAAATTTTATTTGACAAATTTCATATGACAAATGCATTTGATCAAAAGCTAGCATGCTAGCTTTTGTTCAAATGCATTTGTCACAATAAATTTGTCACAAATGCATCATCCACACGAGCAAAATATCTTTGACATATGAAATTTGTCAAATAAAATTTGCTCGTGTAAACGGGGCTTAATTGTTGGCTTAATAACTTATCTGTTCTTAAGGATGAAATACAAACTAATCAAGATCAGAAAGCTGAAGCAAGGTTAATATTAATGACTACTTTTGTCTTGTGTTCGTGTTTTTTTTATATAATTAGTAAGTTCGTTTTTTATCTTAAGCACTTACGGTTTGAGCTTATAAATATAAGTGATGAAGGAAACGTTAAAATGCTCAGGAAACGAGTTTCCAGTCCGGGATCAGTAATTTTCCACGAGTACTTAAATCTTTGTTATCTTGTACACTATAGCAAGTAGCAATGCAATAAAGGGTAGAAATTATTAATATACCAAATAATTTGCATCTGCCGATTATCGTTATGTTGCTAGTCAAAGGTCCCATATAGATGACTACGCGAGTACGCGTTAGGTTAAATTAGTTTAAAACCGTCAACTTATCTTTTCAGACTTGGTATTAACCAAAACAGTCCAGAAGATGAAGTGAATGATTTTCTCAGCACTTCAATTGATGCCCGCAGTGTTGACAGGTATAGAACCTGATTGTACGGCCGAGGCGGAATGTTTTCCTTGTATTTTGTTTGTAATAGATATAAATATTGTAATCTTGCCCTCCTAATTGTTGGGATGCAACGATTCGTTGATAAAAGTTGTCCTATGTAACATCACCTAGCTTAGAATTGTATTCAATTTCAGTAACAAAAACTAAACCAAGAAAGCGTATGTTACGACGCAAATAAGAATATTTAAATCCGTCTTTATCATAAAGTGATCTATAGCAGAATTCAAGTGTGTCTTACTCTGATTCACTATAATGCGAATAGCATGATGTATCCATCAAATGTCCTGTAGGCTGTAACCTCATTTGCATTGCAAGTTGTCGTTACAAGTTCTCCTGTGTAACCACGCCTTTAGAACCTGAACGGAGCCAAGAAAGCTTATTATGCTCATAAAAGAATATTTAAACCCGTCTTTATTATCATGAAAATTATCTAGAGATTGACCGATAATCGGCATCGGGCCAATTTTTGCCTTATCGGTAGACAATCGGAACCGGTTGTCTAAAACGCTAAAACCGATGGTTGAGAAAATACACACTTTAAAAATTTAAATTATATGCAGTGCACGTTGATACAATTAATGCGTGAAGCGTGCCATTTATTAACGATTTTAACGATCTTTGGTTGCAGTAACATTTTACGTTGGAAATTACCGTTAAAAAATCGACATGAATAGAGAGTTTAAGCTTCGCGTTATACGGCAATCGGCAAACGCCAGGCAAAGAAAAATTTTACGGTATCAGGCAATAAAGAGTAAATGAACTTGCCGTTTTAAAACTGAAATACATTATTATTCTTTCGACGCAAGAAAGAAAATCAATCTCGTTCCCCGAGCCTGCGATCCTCGTGAAGGAACGCGAGGCTCTGGGATAATCCGTTTCAGGGAGGAATCTGATTGGCCGTTGAAATGGAATGCGTAGTTCAATCTTAGCCAGAATTCCTGGCTTCCGGCAACGGATTATCCCAGAGCCTCGCGTTCCTTCCCGAGGATCGCAGGCTCGGGGAACGAGATTGGAGAGAAAATATGAAACGAAAACGTTCAACCAAAATTTTGCGAAGAAAGTTCGAACCTGCCGTTCGCCGTTCCCGGAAACGTGAAGCTTAAACTCCCTAATGATGTTACCTTTACTCGGTCGACTGATATGACGTCATTATAAAATCGGTGTCTGGCAGATTGTGGGCCTGTGGCATGAATAATCGGTAATTGGTAATTTCCGATTGTTGCACAATCGGTCAAATACTAAAATTATCTATAATACAATTCTGCTTTTCCTTAGACTGAGGAGGGAAAATATCCACCCTGGTTTGTTAACATTCAAAAAACGAGAGCACGAAGAACAAGTAAGTTTATTTACACTTTTTATGTGAGATTTATCCAGGATGGTGGACGTTGCTCATGCTGCGGGCTTCCACCTTCGACCAAGGATGTACGTATGGGTGCATCTCAGTGCATCATCGCTTAAAGCCTGGTTTCCATTAAATCATAATTATCGCAAGAACCGCATCGCAAGCGTCGCAACGATTTTAAAAACGCGAAAATTTTAATAAAAACTGCGATTTATTGGAAACTTGAGTCACACCGATCACTAAGACTCCTACGACAAAGTCGCAAAGATAGACTTATTGCGATTTTTGCGATAGCAATGTCTGCGTTCCGCGACTATTGCGATGATTACGATTTAATGGAAACCAGGCTTAAAGCCTTTGCGATAGTGATCGGTGTGACTCAAGTTTCCAATAAATCGCAGTTTTTATTAAAATTTTCGCGTTTTTAAAATCGTTGCGACGCTTGCGATGCGGTTAGCAGCGACTACGAGTACGAGATTTGCTCGCGTGCGAAGAAATCACCGTAGTCGTTCTCATTTCCGTTCAAATGTTGCTTTTATAGTAGTAGACAAACAACGAAAGAAAAAGTTCATATAAACTAAATCTCCTGCAGGCCAAAATCCCCTACAAAATGTGCAAATAAGTCATAACATTAAAAGCAAGCCAGATATTTAATACTAATAGATTATTTGCGCCGGATAAACGCTACAAATTATTTTTGAAAAACAAAAAAAGCCAGCTTTCTTTTTTTTTTGAAAAGCCGTAGTCATGAGGACTACGAGATTTCTCCACAATTTCGTACTCAGATGGGCGACGGCTACGACGGGAGGGGTCAAAGGTCTGAGCTTGTGGAAGGGGGTGAGAGAAGTGCATACCTGCATGCATGCTTTTCATGCATTGCTACACATGTGCAATAAACCTCACCACTGTCTGTTGCACGATAGCGTTTAAATAACCATAATAACCAAATTATAGCTTCGAGAAAAAGTCATTTATGTTTAATTTTTCTCTTTATTTTAGTATTCGAATGAAAAAGATCGAATGTTTAGATCCAATATCATGTTCACCGTATTTATCCTGTTTTGTCTTCTCGTCATTCAACTTCTGGTTTTGTCAAGGTAGAAGAAGCACGATAGTTTAAAATAAATCTCAAAGATTGAAATATCTCCCGATGCACATACATGAATACACGGCCTATCGTTTAATTCAGGCCTTTATATTTTTTCATATCGCGCTAAGCCGGTCAAGCTTATCCAATGGCAATGCAATAACTCCCGGCCAGAAACAGCACTAACTTCAAATATAGTGCCCTGCATGTGGGCATCTCGCTCGATAAAACTAAAATTATAAATTTGGAGTGTAAATTATATACATTTTTAGACCAGGAGCAGCTGCAGAATGTAAGGGCAACTGCGTGCAGTATACCATTCAACATTTAGTACCCTGCATGTAGTCTATTACAGCTCTGCTGTATAGTCTATTTAGTACCCTGCATGTAGTCTATTACTGCACACGCGCTCTTTCGTGTTCTCGAGACATGCGCGACAATAACTTCCCAATTTTAAGTTTATCGTGCAGGAATAAATCTCAGGTTCCTTTACCAGTAAAAAGATAAATCAAGTCAATCGAGCAATTTTCTTAACAGGAATACTGGGACAGCTATTGTCTACAGTTGTGCTTTCATTGTCATTGGAGTTATACTACTAGTCACATTAGCCGAACGAATGCAGGTATGTGGCTAGTATTTACCGAAGGTTATTTTTATTATTGATGAGGATTGTAAAACAAAATAATTTTGTCTTAATTTTTGTTCTGAATAACAATAAGATGGCCTCTTAATACAAGTCTTTGACTTCCTGAGGACTTCTCGCCACTCTCAATTTAACATACATAAATATAAATATACCTAAATTTATTACAATACAATGTAAATTAACTGAATGAAGTGGTAAATAAATTGAATTGAATTGAATTGAGGGAAAGTAATAATTTTTATGGAGACAAATACTGTCTTGCAATCATCACAAAATGTTCTAAGTAAGTCCACCGTTATATAGAGATAACTAGCTTAATAATACACATGCATGGAAAAATTACTCAATTCTGACTGGCTAATTAGAACAGTGTAATTTTATCGAAATACCGTCATTACAGTGCCAAAAAAGGCAACAAAAGACATTTTTGGTATAAGTTTTGACTTCTCTCAGTTGAAAACTTGTTTTAAGTTGTTGTGCCATTCAAATGAATGAGTGACCATGCAAGTGACCATGAATATCCTGCATATTTTTTTCATGATATTAATACGTATATAACAGCACAAGATTTATAAAACATGCACTCGTGAGCATTTCAAAGACTTAAAACTGCATGCACTCGTCCTTCGGACTTTTGATCGTCTTTGAAAAACTCACTCCTGTATGTTTTTCCAAATTGGACAAGAAGCCATACTATTATTACTTGTACTAATTGTACTATACTAAGTACTAACTGTAAGGTATAGTACTGCTCTACTCCACCCTACCATACCCACCCTACCCTACTCTATTCTACCCTACTCTATTCTACCCTACTCTACTCTACCCTATTCTACCCTTTTTCTACTCTACTCTACTCTATTCTACTCTTTTTCTACTCTACTCTACTACATTGCACTGCACTCTATTATTTTCTACTCTATTTCCTCGTATCTTATTGCATGTATATTTTATTTTGATTACACGGCAAGGTGTTGCAAAGAAACACAATTTCTCAAATATAATTCCTAGGTTCTACGATGTTTTCATGCAATTTCCGTATCAATTACTGACTCAAGAAGAGCGTGTCAACTTGTAGCAACTGTAGTTATTGCAGTCCTTTCATTGGCCGTCGTTGGTAACTTGGTAAGTTTTGGAATCATGTTCCTTTGTATAGTGTTTAAAACACTTGTTAACACTTGTTTTTATATCTTCCAGGTCCAATGTGATTCCTCATACAAAAGCGGATTTGACTGCAGTGGCAGTGCAAATAATAATACGACGAATGATAATGACCTGCTAAAGTTTGAAGATTGTGACTTTCCTCAAGTATGTTTTTAGCTAAATCAACATGAAATTGATTAACCCTTTCAAGCATGATTAGCCCTGCGACAACATTTCGTGTTTGATGTGGTAAAACGCTTTATTTAAAACGCAAAAAGAAGAAGGAAGTGGCTTTCTAACCGGCTTTCTAGGGCGGATTACTGATTTGTATTTCGAGAAAATCGGCCTCAAAGTTTCAATATTTTTGTTAATAAATAGTGAGATGTTGAAAACAGTCATGAATAAAAGGGTTAAATTAGACAAAATTCACCAGGGCATTGATTGATTGATTGATAATAGTATTTATTCAGGAAAACCAACATCACAAGTTGTGTTTTTCAGAAGGTCCCTGAGAAAACTATGTATAGAAATACAAAAGATTATACAATAATAATATGCAAAACGAACTCCAACAGTGACAATATTTCTGGCGCCATTTTGTTTTCGTTCCTGTTCGGATATATACGATGAGCTAATTAATATACAGATTACCGATCATAGACAGTTACGGACACTACCACCCCCC
>CACRXK020003380.1:0-12489 GCA_902702795.2 Paramuricea clavata | reverse complement strand
AAAGCCTTTGAATTATGGCTGAACAACTGCAACGAAGCTGTAACAATTATTTTTCAAACATGAAAGCATAAGTTATATAGTTACACGAAATTTAAGGCAACAAAGTTTAAAGAACTAAGACTTAAAGCTACATGTGCAAAGGTGCATGGTCATATGTTAATCCCCCCCCCCCTGGATGGCTTCGCGCGAAGTGTCCACAACTGATTATAGCGGTAGCTTTGCTTTTATAACATGTGTTAAGACATTCATGCATGATAAAATGTTTCGTACGAAGGGTTGTCATATTTTCTCTTTTTTTTTAGTACTTTACCTATTCCATTATCTTGGTAATGCTCGGAGTGGCAATCTTCATTCATTTGGGAACACTGCATAAATTATGTCTTCTGCTAGTAACTGGCATTATTTATTTATCCTTGATGTTGACCACGTACTCAGATTTGATGTTGAAATATGACGAGGAAACATTTCAATGCGAGTAAGAATACCGAAATATTTTTCTTTTACAAATTTTGTGTATAGTGTTCAGCAGGCGAGATTTCAATATTTTCTATTGCAGTTGCTAGATATTATTCATTCGTAAGTTGAAGGAATTTGTATCGAACGCATAGCACGAGCTTTATTCAGTATCGTATCATTACAGGCTTATAAGCTTCGACATTTTGAGCGAAGAACCTTCGCGAGAAAGTTATTAACACTAAACGGACAGTAAACGTCTACCGACGAGCCACTCGACTGAACGACGAAACGTTGAAGTATACTTTAAATCCTCTAGGTAGTTCAGACACGTACCACAACAGCTCGTAATTATTTGATATTATACAATCTTTGGCAAAAACTCTGGGACATATGCTGTATAATTTCAAACGATTTGAAAGGCGTAGCGCCCACGCGTTCCCCCAGTTTAATGTTTCGCCCACAAAAATCTGATTTTTTGTTGCCAACATTGAAACGGGTGGAGGAAGAGAGGACGGAATAAATGTATAAAGAAAGGTATAATACATCTGAATGCATGTTCCGATGTATATTGTCAAATGCAATGATTGTCCCAATGTATATTGTCAAAGATTGTAGTTATACTGGATACCTACAAAACAAATACCTAACTATCAAACTGCAAACAAATCAACACATGTATTCTGCTTGTGCAAAAAAACTTACATGATCTAACATTTTTACACTCATCAAGGGCGCAATGTGCCTATCGCTAACCTGAGTATCAAGCCGATTTCCTTTCCTTAAATGCGGGTGGAGAGAAGGGAAAGAGGGCCTGATACAAATAGCGAATCCTTACCCGGCCGCAGGTGAAAAGCTAAAACTCCGGCTTTTGACCTGATTAGACTATCAGAGAAAGAAAATGTAGGTTACTGCATGTACTGCTTTCAGCGGGGGATATTTTATATGTTCCTGTGAGTGAACATCTCTGTTTGATGTAGAACTTGAGATAGTAACTTCTATAGTATTCTAAGTGATTTAATTTTTATTTTGCAGAGAACACCTCAGCTTGAAACACATGACGGTGTTGGTTATATTACTTTTTGTCATAACTCTCTTTTTACACGGTTATCTGGTAAGATTTGTTTACCTTATAGGAAATTAACGATGGACTTTATTAACTCAAATTTGAAAATTTCGTGTTAATTTAATTAACATTGATTTAAGTTGTCGTTAATTTCAAGAACTGAATTTTTAATTATATATCGTTAATTTAAAATGCCTTGATTTGTTTAGTCGTTTAATAATAATTTTAACAAGAAAAGTCAATTTACAAAATGTCTATGTGTACGATGGAATCATTAGTTCTGTTCAATTCCCACGCACATGCACGCGAACACTTTTAAAATTATATGCCTTAAAATACTCATTAATAGTTCATGAAGAAAATTCAAAAGAAATGAATGTTTAATCAATGTTTGTAAATCGGATAAAGATTTGTCCTGATTTACATAAACTTCAGCTTTGATTTTCTCGGCTTAGACAATGTTTATTTTTAAAATTACTTCGCCAAGGAACTCATAAGATGGGTCGTTTTTTAAGTGCGTTGAAACATTCGCATCCGATCTGATATACAAACTCTCGCCTTCGGCTCGAGATAAAGATCGGATGCGAATGTTTAAACTAGTACTTAAACTATTTGAATTATATAACTATTCTAATTAAGCCGCATTGGCAACATTAACATGAATGAGTATAAATGTAGTTACATATTAATGAAAATATCTCTACGTCCGTTTTCAGCATAAAGTATCCTAATTGAATTAAATTCATAATGGTATATATATGGAATAGAAAACATGTAGAAAGAATTCACTGCTTTTCATTACAGAACGAAGAGATTTCAAGACTGGACTTTTTATGGAAGTTCCAGGTATTTTATTAAGACATTTAATCACATGCACTTTAGCATAAACCAGCAAGATTGTTTTAGTATAAGTTTTATTAACAAGAAAAATATAATAATGAGGAGTGTTTATAACGATTTATAAGCAACTGGCAGATATATAGCGACTTCGTCGCCGTTCTAGCGTCTTCGTTCGAGGTCGACTTGTGGCAACTCTAGCAGATATATGTTAAAGTATATTGCTAGGATTTGGTACTGTAAAGCCATATTTAAATTCTACCATAATTGAACTTGATATTTTGTTTTCGCCTCAGGCAACGGAGGAGAAGAAAGAAATGGAACAGTTAAGAGATTACAATAAAAAATTATTACACAATATTTTGCCATCTCATGTGGCCGGCCATTTTCTTGCAACGGAAAAGAAAAATGAGGTAATTAAATCTATTGCTTGATACAGGCAGGGATTTATATAGTTACCATTCTCTCCCCACCTCGAGCGAACTATTTAGGGAATGAACGGATAAGAAAGGGAGGGAAGGAAGGAAGGGAAGGAACTGATGAGAACAAAGGAAAGAAGGAAAGAAAGGAAGGAGGGATAGATTGAGGGGAGGGTGGAGAAAGGAAGGAAGTTGGGGGAAAAAGAAAGGAATTAGAGAGGGGGGCGAAAAGAAGGAAGGAGGGGAAT
This sequence comes from Paramuricea clavata, assembly GCA_902702795.2. Classification (NCBI taxonomy): domain Eukaryota; kingdom Metazoa; phylum Cnidaria; class Anthozoa; order Malacalcyonacea; family Plexauridae; genus Paramuricea; species Paramuricea clavata. The sequence continues at coordinate 9,466 of CACRXK020003380.1, read as the reverse complement.
GGGAAGATTGAATCGTAAGTATCCAATGCAGATTGTAGTCGTTAGTTTGAAATAGTTAAACTTTTCTCGCGGGACCAAATATTTCCTCGAATCCTCCAATATTTGATATCGCATTACTTAATTCTTACTGTACTTCCCACTGCTCATGAAAACACCATGACTTCTCCTGGGGAAGAAATAACCCTTTCAAAATTTGTGGCTACAGGTCTCATTACATTTGAGATGAGCAATACTGACTGAATTTCCATAATTCAAATGTTATTTCTATGAAATTTATCAGCCGCCGACAAGTTAAGCCAATTTTTGTAGGAAAATCACTCAACAATACTGTATTTTACCGCGAAATATATTTCTATCTCTTGATTTACCCATTTTCGTGAAGGCTCGATTTGCCCATTTTCGTCTTTTTACTATATTCTATGTTTCTAGGAATTGTACTTTCAGTCATGCGACAAAGTGGCAGTGATGTTTTCACATATAGTAAATTTCTCAGATTTCTACAATGAACTCGCTGCGAATGGAGAAGGTCGCGAGTGTCTTAGATTTCTTAATGAAATCATCGTAGACTTTGATGAGGTAAGGAGAAAATTAGTTTGCATTGAAAAGTTCGAAAATTGTTGTAGCTTACTGTGGCGATGCAAAATTTAAACCAAAACTGAATTGAATTTTATACAGTCCAATGGTCTACTTACGTACCGGAGGTACGCCAATCTTACGGTGTGGAACTTGTTTGTTTTCAGTCATCTACCATGCACGCGGAGGTACGCCGTAGTTGTTTGAAAGCGCTCGCTATCTGCGTACTTACATTTTGTTGAGATGGGAATAAGTAATGTTGGAGTCAATTATATGTGTTTGTATATATGCAAATGTCTCCTTGTTCTAACTCATAGTTTTAGGTTACTGAATGAATGCCATTCGATAAACTATACTTGATGTACTTCATCTTAAACACCAAGTACAGCTTAAGTCTTAAGATTGTACCAGCTAAGTAAATGGCAATAATCATTGGAGTACCAGAGAAGTACGGCTGAAATTTGTGAATTATCGCACCCTGCATTGTGTATATAAATCCTTATTGGTCCAGTGCTACTGCAGTAGGAAATCTGAGTACTTGGAGCAACTCAGTTGGAGTGTTCAGTAGTCTCCAACTGGTAGTACTCTTATATTATTTGTGACTGTGGCGAAATTATAATTGGGAAAGTGGATAATGAAGAACTCCAGTCGTAGAGATGAATCGCACACGCGCTTATCACGACTGCCACACCTCTTTCGCTTTTCCACACAGTTTAAAAACTATTATGGCGTCGTCTGTACTGGTAGAACTATCGTACATTGTCGAATTTGTCTGCTCAAGTCTCGCTTGAATTATCGTAAGTTTGTAATGACCAAACAGTTTTCTCATTAATAAATGTGTTTCCTTTTTTTAGCTTCTCGCTGAGCCACAATTTGAATGTATTGAAAAGATCAAGAGTATTGGTGAAACATACATGGCCGCATCTGGAATTAAACCTGATACACAGGTATATTATGCATCTGTATATATGGTACAGGCTAAAAAACCGGCTGTGAAATTCATATGATTGGCGAAACCCACTGCCTGCGCCAGAGCGTTGCCTGACTGGCCACGTGATTGTCTTGGGTCGGGGGCAGGATCGAACCTACGATCTCATATGCCCTAGATTGTTTCACCAGTGAAGTCTGTGAAGCCCCGTTGAACATGTTATCTAAACAATGTATTGGAATAGATTATATCTTGATGAATATAATTCCATGAATCTTATGTTTAATATTCCCTGTTTCAGGAGGAACTAGCATCTCTCAAACATGTTGCTGCAATGGCTGACTTCATCATGGGAATGAAACAAAAACTTCATGATATCAATGTCGAGTCATTTAATTCATTAATTATGAAAGTTGGTGAGTGCTTTTTTGTGCAGGTGCACTTGTCCATGACAAACTGGGAAACTGTTACGGAGTTGTTTCCCAGCGACCCAGCCACGTTCCCTCGCTGGAGAAGGTTATTTCCATAGCAATGTTTCAATGATGAACAAACGTGAAAATGTTGGAGAAAATGTCAGTGACTAAAAAGTTAAACAGTTATAAAGTCGTTATTTAGCGATGCAGTGTCTACATATTGTGCAGTAATTATTGTAAGCAACTTGTATATAGAATCTTGTCAACGTTTCGAGCGGAGGTTCCTTCGTTAGGACTTATTGTAATTAGTGTTACCAGCTACAGTAAGTTAGAGCATTTAGAGTGCAGTTTCAACAATGAGATGTCTGGTCCAGGCTCATTTAGTCGGGAGCAAGAGTGTGGAGATTTTCGGGAAGGGTTCTTGTTGCGCCATTTCAGCAACATTCTATGGAAAGTCTTGGTATAGTAACTGGTCGATGCAGACTGTTGTTTCTATTCTTATGGTTTGGGCTTAAACCAGCTATAACAAAAGATATTGAATATGTGTTTCAATGGTGTAACGCACCGTTACTTAGTTCATAATATTTTACCGGTCATTATGATTTTTCCATAGGTTTAAATTTTGGTCCCGTGGTAGCTGGAGTAATCGGAGCTAAGAAACCTCAATACGATATCTGGGGTGATACGGTGAATGTTGCGAGTCGGATGTACAGTACTGGAAAACCTGGACAAATACAGGTATGTAGATACTAGTAGCCGTGTTTTTACTGCAAGCTATGTTTGGGTTTGGAAATTTTGTGGAAGTACAATAATAGGTCCTTTGCATGAATGCTAACAAACGCCAGCATAACAATGGTATTTTCAAAGAAAACAGCCTCGCTCCCAGACGTTTTGGTGTGCTACGACGTCGCGTGCGTGGAAATTCATGTAGCTGATATACTACGAGCAGTGACATTAATATAACTGGGACGCTACCTCCTACCTTGTATTTTTCCCACTTAACTTTTCATATCACCACCAGACATCATGCATGAACTCATTTTAAGGTAATATGAAGAAAAATATCTGAACAAAACTTTTGGATTATTTCAGGTTACAGAAAGTGTGTACAATATTTTATCAACACGTGGTTACACGTTCGAGTGTCGTGGTAAGGTGTCAGTGAAAGGCAAAGGAACAATGATTACCTATTGGCTAACTGGCAAGGAAGGTGAAAAATTATAGAAGCGATGTGTAGGAGAAATATCTTTAATATATTCTGTAATAGAAACGATTTGAAGGAAGATATTCTCGTTTCTTTACGTGGATACAAATTCAAGATTATGTTGATGAAGAATTTAAAATACGAAGAAGGCAAAATTAATTTACTTCAAACAACAAATCAAGAAAGTTAAAGTAAGAATAGAAAGTATCTGCTCCCTTGCCGTAGTTAATGCTTTCCATAAATCATTTAGAGCACGAACGAACAAAAAAAAAATAAGTGTGGTATTAAAATACTTTATTTGTATTTATTATATAAAGTATAGTGCTTTATATAGTACTTCGAGCACTGATAAAAGTGATAATCTCACATGTGAGATTATTTATGATAATCTCACGTGTGAAAATTATCGCTTTTCAATTATCGCTTATGTGTAAAAAATATCGCTTTTCAAAGACTGTCCTTTATATAATAAACAGAAAAATACATGGATGCTTGGAAATACCAGATTTATTTTTTCGTGTTGAACATGATATCTCACTCGTTCGCTGCGCTCACTCGTAAGATATCATGTTCAACAAATCTGGTATTTTCGCGCACCATGTATTATTCTCTCTATATAGTATGAACTGTATAAGTTAGCGAGCTTAAGCAAGCAACGTTTTTGTCAACACAGACGTCAGATTGTCGAGGGGGGACTGGATTAAAAACTGTTTTTGTCAGTTTTTGGTCATCTTCAACACATATGACAAAACATAAGATTTTTAAAGTTTTTTGCTTCCTTGCACGAGCGCTATGAAGCAAAATGCCGCCAAAATTAGTTATGCCAATTTTCAGGTGACGTGCGTGTTGACCAAAACGTCGCTTGCTTAAAGTGCCCATGACAAGAAATTTCACCCCAAAGGTTTATGGGTGCATTGTAAAGATCACTTAAAATGACTTCATGATTTCTTTTATAAAATTTTGGTAACTTGCTCCATTTTCAAGATATTCAACTTTGTTTCGTTCATATGCAAATATCACCGGTGTGACATCACATCACATAATGAGTTTTCAGAAAAGTATAGTTTTCTTGACGAATACGTATCTAAGAAACTTAAAGATTACCCTTGTATGTGTATTAATTTCATAATAGGTAATTAACCCGCTGTATTTGTTTGTAAAAATATTTTATCAAGGTGAAATATTGCGTTTTCAAAATGTCATGCGATGTGATGTCACACCAGTGATATTTGCAGTGCATATGAAACAAAGTTGAATATCTTGCAAAGGAAGCAAGTTACCAAAATTCTATAAAAGAATTTATTAAGTCATTTTAAGTGATCTTTACAATGCAGTCATAAACATTTGGGGTGAAATTTCGTGTCATAGGCACTTTAAGCTCGCTATTGCTGGGACACAGGTTGACTTAAATTGTACTGTAATTGCATGCATGTGTGAGTCCACTATTAGATTAAGCCAGCTTTCTACTCAACCGACTCATTTCACAAGAATATTTTGTGGCCGCAGCAAGAATCGAACCCACAGAGTGGTAGCAAGCGTTACTGGGTGATGGTCATAAATGTTGATACTTATATAGGTGGGTCTCTATCAATCACTCCGATAACTATCTTTTCATTTTAAAGTTGACGCCATGTGCTGCAAAAATCAGACGCAAGTATAAGAGAAGACAAAAGTAAACTAAATTTCTCTCTTAATTACAAACACATATAAAAACAATTAGCATTACTTTTGCTGCAATGCTACACGTTTGAATTGCTGAAACCAGGCACCTCTGAAAACGGGGTTCCACCTCTTAGTCATGTTTGAGTATTTTACATATCGTCCAACAAAATTTCACGAGTCTTTTAGAAATCTATGGCATGCATGAATGAAATGAAATGTCAAAGTGGAAAACTGGCTTACTTCACGTGATGGGAAAATTCATCATCGTTGATGAAGACTGGTGTAAATATAAATATATTTATATGCATGTTAAATTATTGGTTTTAATAATTGTATATTGAAACTTTTTAGTTTGCTCTATAATTTTTAAGTTAAAAGCACAGTGGTATAAAAATTTTAAAACGAGAGGTAGGAAAAACACTTTAGTCAACTATAAGATGTAAATTGTAAAAAAATAAACTTAACCTTATGACTTTGTTTAGATTGTTTTCACATGACGTCACTACAGGCGCCATTTTGTTTCCAGCTGGTAAGCAAAATGGCGTAACATCCTGACGTAATTGCAACAATTTACAGTTGATGTGCAGATCGACCTGTCTAGACTAAGTATTAAAGTAAGGCCTGTTTTTTACGTCGAATTTCGGTCGCGTCTAATGCAATTCAAACAATAGATGATGAAGAATTTTTAGTACCACCGAGTACTTTAACAAAATACAAAACAAGTATCGATCTTTGGAGTTACACTTGTTTTGTATTTAGATAATGAAGCTTAATGAGTTTATCATCTCATCTATTGTCTTAATTAATTGCATTCGACGCGACCAAAATCGACCTATAAAACCACTGTATAAAACGGGTCTAACATGAGCGTGATACTTGATGTGATCGGTCACTGAATAGCCCCAATGTAGAGTGAGCTGAATAATAATGTACAATGTAATCTTCAATTTCCACTATATTGGCTTCATACAGTATATGGTAATATGGAGCTAACTATACTCTATAGGCTTTTTATGGACCGTCCATTGCAAAAGTGCATGTTCACCGTGTGCAAGAAGTTTTGGATCACACATACCTTTTGATATAGAATATACTGACCTACATCTTTCTCTTGTTCAGATGCGTTGTCTTTCAGTACACTTGATAGCTCAGTAACAAATTATTGTATAATGTTCAAAACAGGTGCTATATTGTGTTAGGTGCCGCTCAGTTGAGTCTTTTAAGACTTTTGTTAGTATATGAAGGTAGGCTAAATGAGATCATCAGTTTGAAAGCCAACCGCACAAACATTTCATTTCGGTTCTTTTTTTAGTTAAACTACTCGATGCACTTTTTAATTATTAAGAATACATTTGTACTCTGGCGTTTTACAGAGCAGCGGTAAAACTTTTTTATCCTGATGACTTGAGGAGAACAATTAGCAGGATAACATGGTGGTCGTATTTCAATTACCAGGTTTCTCATTCACACCTTATTCGCACATAACGATATTTAATTTAATCGGTTTTACCGACAAATTATATCATTAAATTTTCTTTAAAAAGAAAAAGCCGGGTTTAACGAATACGAAAATGTATAAATTTTCAGAGTAAAATATTGTTGCTAGGACACTGCTTTGGTCGGATGCATGTTATAAGATCTTATAAATTAACACACAGACACGGATTAACGTAGTTTGTAACATTCGCTTTTAGATGATCTAAAAGTTCTTGTTGTGCCCAGTGTTGAAATATATATACATGTATGTATATTTCATTTACAATTTTCAGTTATTAACTTATTGATGTATTAAAAACGTGTAGTTTTACTAGCAAGCGAGCATTAGGGAATGTGAGTTGAGAAATAAATATTTTCCTTATGCTGGTCCTTGGTCCATAACGAAACAAACGGAGAACAATATATATAAGTCACGACTCACGATTCTCGTATGACGTGTACAAAGTCAAAGATTATAAAAAATGTAGAAAAACCAAACCAATCTTGGATGACAAAAGCGGTGAAAAGAAGCACATCACAATAGCCTGAACGGATGAAGAATCACTGATATACCGATTAAGTCATTGTGGAAAATTCGTTTCCCTCAGAGTTTTTAAATGGGCAGTATTTTATATTTCTTGTATTCCAATATAAATAAAGTCGATTTTGAAAAGAAAATTTAATGATATAATTTGTCGGTAAAACTATTAAGGATTAAATATCGTTATGTGTGAATAAGGTGTGAATGAGAAACCTGGTAATGAAATACGACCACCATGTTATTCTGCTAATTGTTCTCCTCAAGTCATCAGGATAAAAAAGTTTTACCGCTGCTCTGTAAAACGCAAGAGTACAAGTATATTCTTAAAGACGTGCATCGAGTAGTTCTCTAACAGGTTTATATTGTATACAGCAGTTTGTATGTAGGATGATGGATCCGCAATTTAACTAAAAAAAGAACCGAAATGAAATGTTTGTGCAGGGTTTGCTTTCAAACTGATGATCTCAGTAATTAACCTTAATGTGCTAACATTTAAGACTGAGCGGCACCTACACAATATAGCACCTGTTTTGAACATTATAAAAAGCGCTTCCTGATTTGTTACTGAGTTCATGTATCAAGTGTACTGAAAGACAACGCAACTGAACAAGAGAAAGAAGTAGATATATTCTATATCAAAAGGTATGTGTGATCATCGTGTGATGAATTAAATGTATTGAATGCGGAATATTCTGTGCTCTAATGTCTTCACTGATTCGCGAATGTCTTTCGACCATCTTTTTTTCTTGTTAAACAGATATCTCACCATGAAAGTTGCAATTTATTTGTGTTTCTTGGCGTTGTACCTGATCAAGTCTTGTTCAGCAGTACGTTGTGTGGGAAGAGCGGTGAAAAACAAGAGAGGCGAGTCTGGAACAGAAATGGTCAGCGAAGAGAAAGTTTTTGATCACGCGGTGTTGCCATCGTGGAGCGATTGTTACAGTGAGTGCAGAACATTGTGCCAGGGAAATGAAGGAGAATGGGATGGATGCATGTCGTTTGATGTGCATGCGGTGTTCTTTAGGGGTAGCGGAACGAAAAAATCTCTAAGATGCAACTGCTACGGGTTCCGTGAAGAAGAACCAACATTGGTAGACGCTGATACAAATTTCCAACACTTCAAATGCAGCCCTTCAATCTAAATAACGATGCTTGAACTTTATTCACTTATCTTATAATTTTACTGTCATTGATGCCTAAAAGTTACAAAAATAAATTATTTACTAAATATTGGCGTTTTATTCTAATTTTTGTCTTATTATTAAATCACAGGAGGTTACAGTCCCAGAAGCCAGAATTCTTAACAGCGTTCCCACCGGGCACACGACGTTGTTTGAACGTTGAAATTTGGTAGAAAAAAGGTTGCGACGTCAACAACCTAATATCTACGTTGCTCTGACGTTGTTTTACAAACATTGGTTCAACAGCAGCCAACAGACGTTGAATTAACGTTCATTCATGGTTAAATGTACGACGTCGATTTGTGAACCAATCTCAACGTTGTTTTAACGTGGATTCAACGTTGAATTATGGTTGACGAGATTGGCAACCTAATTTCAACGTTGTTTCAACGTCGAAACAGTAACGTCGATCCAATTTGCATGTCAACCCTTTTTCAACGTCTATCCAACGTCTGGAAGGTCATTTCCAACGTTGATTCAACGTTGGATAAACGTCATTTTGCCCGCTGGGATATTCGTAATACCATACCTGTTCTATACCTATACATTTATATTATTACGCCTTCTTTGCATTGAAAACACTCAAATTTCAAGAAAAACGCACTAAAATTATCAATATTTCATGCAAAAAAAGTTGTTTTGAGAAACGTTGGAAATTTTGAAGTTCATATATATATATATATATATATATATATATATATATATATATATATATATATATATATATATATATATATATATATATATATTTATCACATACTTGTACCTTTATCAGGTAGGAAGCAGCGAGGGGCAATTCACTCCAAAAATCCCGTACACTTCGTCAAAAAATCCGGAAAAAATCCAGAAAAAATCCATGAAATCCTCAAAATCCGTTGAATCCATCAAAAACCGAAAAATCCTTTAAAAACCACAGAAATCCTTCAAAAATCCACAGAAATTCTTCAAAATCCTCAAAAAAATCCGCAAATCCACAAAAAATATATGAAGTACTTGGTGTAATTTACTCGTAAAGGTTCTTTGCCACGTTCAAAATGGCGGACAGCGAAAGCTAAACGCTTACCGTGATCGCTGTCATTATATTTCGTAATTATTGGACCACTCTACATTTCCATTTATACGCTCGAGTACATGCTCCCCACTGATGGAATGTTTTGATGCGCAGAATATATGCGCAGAAAGGACTTTATAGCATCTTTAAGATTATTTGTTCAAAACGTTACCTAGCTCTATAACTCTATAATTTAAAAAAATCCAGAAAAAATCCGGAAAATCCAAAAAAATCCGGAAAATCCAACCGATTTTCAAAAATCCAGAAAAAAATCCGAACAAATCCTGAAAATCCGAACAAATCCGGAAAATCCAGCAAATTTTCTCTTCAAAAATCCACTAAAAATCCAGGAAAAATCCGCTAAATCCGCTTAAAAATCCGCGGATTTTTAAAAATCCGAAAATCCCGTACGCTTTTTTGGAGTGAAATGCCCCTCG
>CACRXK020003379.1:15128-36604 GCA_902702795.2 Paramuricea clavata | reverse complement strand
TACAGTAGTTCACTTCGACTTTGTAAATAGATTCTATATACACCACAAAAATATTACTCTTTTTAGTCTATTTCAATAATTATGTAACTTTTTCTGGATAAATGATAAGTGATAACATGCGTTTGCTGTGAGCCTGCCCACAAAATAAAACAACTATTGCCGACTTGTATGCGGCACTTGTTGTTAGATATGCAAAAAGTGCAAAGAATGATCATTCCTTAGTTAAAACCATAATCACCAATCACGTGTGCATTATACAGGTAGCTACAATTTATAGCGCTATATTTGACATGGTTATAATCTACACACTGCAGGTCTGCAGGAAATTTATAATCTTCTTACTGTGCTCGCAGGAAGAAAATTATTTTTTCCACCCCTGAATGTTATACTCGGATCCTAAATTTGCCTTGTCCAAATGTTCAAAAAGACGAGAGTTAAACATGAAAACGAATATGAAATTGAGGGATCTGGACATGCAAGTGATTTACTCGTACCTTCAGGAAAATTCCAAATACCATCAAGCCATCTTTCTGTGTCAGTGCTTCCGCAGCACTGCTATACAGGTCCGTATTGTAGTGAACAAGATGCAACTGTACAATAAATGCAGAAATAATAAAACTCAAGAATGTGTATCACCAGTGTAGAGGCACAGAATAGAGACAAACAGAAGATCGACTTCTTGGTTTTCCCTATGATTTTGGCGTAACCGTAACTCGTGCGCTTGTGAGAGGCATTCACCCCCTGATAATATTTAAAATGGTGGACGTCCGGGGGGGTGAATGCCTCTCATAAATGCACTGGCTAGGACCATGGCGTCAGCATTTTGATGACGAATCATTGCAAATCACGGCGTGGCAGCGGTTACGCTTTTTTGGCTGAGTCGTCCTTCTGTGTCTTTATTCTGTGGTAGAGAAAACCAGAGGTGGCGTAGGTAGGGGTCACGCCCCCCCCCCTCGCAAGCTTTCTTCAACGTGCCCTTTTCCTAAACCTAGACAATGAGAAAAGCTAGTGTCCATTCCTAACAGAAGAAGTGCTCTTAAGATGAAGTGCCCCTACGACTTCAAGTTGCTTCCTTCCGATCGTAACAAGAAAGCTGCGAATTGAGAGCCATTGATGGCGTCAGCAGTTCTTGCTCGCAATCAATGAAGATTTTTGGCTCTACACACTAAATTGAAGTATTTTAATGCTAAAATGTCAAATTTGACAGCTTAAGAGTACTAACGTTTTCTCTGATATTAAATAGTAAAATTTCATCTCCTTTAAAAAAAAGGGGAAATAACATCACTACACAATAGATCCTATTAAGACCCTAATTCTATATGCATCACTTTCATATTGATAGCTCACCTCTCCTGAATAAGGTTTACCATCTACTGTATGTTCAGATCCGACATCATTATTTTCTCCCCAGTGGAAATGAAACTGAGCTAGTTTATACTTGTTGGTAACTGGACCACAGCTCGCCTCTACAGAAAAACAGGATGTCTTTATGTAATACGAGTCATAGGCCGTTTATTACTAATGAGTTGATTTAAGAGCATACCTGAGGTATTTTCTCCAGTGGGAGAAAACTGAACAGTGTGACCATTGTTCTCCAATTTCGCATTCTCAAAACCTGGGTATGAAAATTTCAGACTCTTCAAAGATTCATCAAATACGGCGCTCGCCCGAACAATGTCAATAGGAGATTGTTTCTTGCCCACTTTGATATCCAGTAGCTTTGCCCATGTCGCTGGACCTAAATTCAGTAAATGTCTTCAGTTCAATGAGCGCGATCATACTGCAGAGTAGTACATGTTCCCAAATGTGAGCTACCCTCATGCATGTGGTCCGAGGTTGTACAAAACTCACTGCTGAGTTAAACATGATTAGATCATACAGAGGAAGTACGTGTTCTTGTATGAGGGCTAGCTAGCCCTATAGCGCTACGCTATCTTAAAGTGTTCTGATGTTGTACAGAACTCACTGCTGAGTGAAACATGGTTAGATCATGCAGAGGTAGTACATGTTCTTGAATGTGAGCTACCTTAAAGTGATCTGATGTTGTACAGAACTCACTGCTGAGTTAAGCATGGTTACATCATGCAGAGGTAGTATACATGTTTTTGAATGTCAGCTACCTTAAAGTGATCTGATGTTGTACAGAACTCACTGCTGAGATAAGCATGGTTACACGCGTAAAAACGCTCAGGTTGATGCAATACTGATGAAAACAGGATTGAACAATGCTTTGCTGCCCACATTGTTCACAGTTGTCAACAATATTGAACAATATTGTTACACCCGATTCAGGCTCAACAATATTGTTCAATATTGTTGACAAGTGTGAACAACGTGGGCAGCAAAACATTGTTCAATCCGGTTGAGCAGCGGGCTCGGCGTTTTTTGCCGTGTAGATCATGCAGAGGTAGTACATGTTCTCGAATGTGGGCTACCTTAAAATGGTCTGATGTTGTACAGAACTCACTGCTGAGATAAGCATGGTTAGATAATACAGAAGTAGTACATGTTCTTGAATGTGGGCTACACTACAGAACTCACTGCTGAGTTAATAAGCAGGGTTAGATCATACAGAGGTAGGTTACCTAATTTACTACTATAGCAATGGAAATACTATACTACTGTAGCTATGGATAGAAAGGTCAATGGGTGACGCAATTATGCAGACAAATTAATATTCATCAAACATCATCTGTCTATCTTGACTGACAAAGTGAGGACTTTGTTGACCCGCACAGACCAGCCTACAAAGCTCCCCTCACGTCTGTATATTCCATCTTGTTCAGCAAAATACTATAAAGTTCCTCTTTTCTTATAATGTTCTTATTTCCTGTTTGCGCACAAATTTTGCTTTAAACATTACTGTTGCAATAAAGTTGTGTTAAGAACAGATGAACTTGAGTCATCGACGTTTTCTCAAAAGATACTACATGTAATATGCAAATTTGTCGTTTGTCGGAAATTATTCTTCCAGCTGTCATACATCTTGCTCCCGCAAAGCATTTATTCATTTGAACATTTTGAGTCTAAGAAAAATAACTTGATCTGGCCACAGTCCTATTTTATTAACTGTGATCTGGCCAAGTAAATATGAGAAAGTTGTGTCATGAAACATATAGCCTACTAAAAATATTTATCAGATAAAAATTCGTTAGAAATACTGTCTTATCGAGTTCCCCTCTCGAGTTAAATTCGTAATATTAATTCATAATAATCTGCAAATCTATATTTAATATTAGAATAAAGTATTGCAGACTTTTATGAACTAAACTCCCGTCGTCAATTAAGCTGAAAGTCAAAGGTAGGGTTTCAGACAGCCTTCGTGCAGTTCAGTGTATAGGTAGTCATTTTGCATTAATTTAAGCTGTCGTGGTTTGTGTTTGAACTACCCCGTCTACCCGAAAAACGGACATCTCAAACGTGGTGGTCCAGTGTAGGCAGTATTTTACCGAATAAACTGCCGTGGTTTGTGCCTGAAGTACCAGGAAAAGATTTTTTAAAACCTCGATGTTTTCAGTGAAGGCTCTTCGTTACAGTACTGTCAATAGCGAGTACTCAGACGAAGGCGCTTCGCTACTAACTTCCGGACAGGGCGTTAATTGATATATAAACGCCCTGCCAAGTTTTACTTGTGCTTTTCAGGTGGTTGAATGAATGTCTCTCAATCAGCTGAGCTTTCTGCTGTTATTATAGGGACCTTAAGGCTTAACTCTAATATAGGACGGCATTCTCCCAGCTTGGGATGTAGCGTTGTACACAACTCACAAGACGTGATAATCTGCGATTTGCCGTTGTGAACGGGACGAGAACGACATCGAACATCTAATGAACAAGCTTTCGTTGGTAGCGATGCCTACCTGAAAAATATTCGAAGAATTTCGACGTTTCGAGCGAAGACTCTTCGTCTGGAGTTACTGGAGCTTATACTATAGCTAATACGAAGGGCCTTATATTGAGTTGCATCCCTACGAACGAAAGTTTGTTCATATATTGGCACTAACTACACTGGCACAGACATTTCAAGATTGTCGGACATCTCATACTTTTAAGAATTTTAATATGAGATTTTAATAATTTAATCATTTCGTTTCTACTATTATATTATGATTGTCATTATAATAATTGCCGTCGTCGATGCATTTGCGTCCTTCTAGCCGGTCACCTGCAATATCGGTAGTTTATACTTATAGTTTTTTGAAGGTGTAAAATTTAAGGCTGTTCTTTTCAAGCCCCCGTGGTAGATAAGCCTTGCTTAAGTTCGCTATTTTCAATCTACATACACTTGCTGCACAGACCGTTATAAACTATCGTAAACATCGTAAATTCCCGGTGTTCAAAAAGTACATCATATTCTAGAAAGTCAACATTATACTTTTCCCTTTATTGGCATAAGTTATAACACATTAAAAGCGACAATAAGGTGTTAATTACAAAAATACAATAACCACAACAAAACTTACCGTCTTCTTTGGAGTATCCCCACGTCGCTTTGGAATGAGACATCTGTGTAGCGGCGTAAAGAGACGAAGGCTAGAATAGATATGGAGTGTTCTGACACCGTGCAAGGAAGTCCAACCTTATATGATCAACGAAAACTTGAGACCTATTGTATAAGGTCAAGACCCCTCTTCCTATATAGCGTCGTTTCCATTGGTAATGGCATGGTAATTAAGCATTTAAGGGCATCAATATCCCGTCAAGTGTACAAAACCCCTCTCAGAAATACAAATGTGATTGGAGAATTGAAAGATTTTCCAACAAGATTATCAATGAGGTACCGAAAATTCAACTTGCAATGTGTCTTTAATTTTGGTTACTTGCGTAGTTCATGCCTGCTGTGAGATAAACAACAAGAAAAGGCAAAACAAACAAAGCAGCGAACCTTGCGACCTTATTAAGACTGCAACAAAAGCACAAGCTTAGATTAAAATAAAGCACAAATTGAATTTGAAAAGAAAATTCCGCTTTGTCTTTACAAGTCCCAAAGGTAAAACTTTCTTTTGTATTCTTGTTGTAATGTTTATCTCAGGAGCATCAAGAACACAGGGATTTGCAGTATTGTTATGCTGGGTAAGTTGGCTTTTTTTTCTCAGAGGAAAAGGTTCTGCTCTGAGATTGTTACATGAAAAACATGGGGCTATGGCCCCTCAGCCTCGTTTTCGTGTTTAAGCTTATTTCCACGTTTAATAGTCAAAATCCAAAATTCATTTTTATACATGTGTTGAAAGGATATTCTGCTTCTCTAACCATAGCCTGTGAGAAACAAACTTGAAATCTATTCCATTTAAGGTGGTCCTAAGTTGAAAACAGTGTAGTTGTAACGTAATTACCAGAAAGGTTTATTGCCTGGCTGTCCATATAAACGAACAATTGAACGAGTTTTACTATAAAAAATAACTACATATCGAGATCTCAGTTACTGGGCTGTCTCGTTAAGTGGGCCAGGCCGGTATTCATATAAACAGCTGCTACGTGTGCTCATGAAAAGTTCGGCTCATGAAAGGACGGCGTCTAGAAACCAACCCTTTAAATAGACAAGAGAGAGTTTCCTGTCTACGTTTTTCTATCTTCAAGACGTATTTTCCGTCATGGAGGCATCTGACTGTTGTAGCTAACAAATAATAATAATATTTCATGTTATTCCCTCACCTTACAGCGCAGAGGTAGCCTATTTAACCTCCGAGGCACACAATTTAACAAAGAAAACATCACAATATACAAACGCCATCTTTGTTTAATATTTCCATACGTGTCATAAGTATAATTTCTGCTTCAAATTGATTATTATAACAGCCCAAACATTACACCACGTTTTCATAAAATATTAAAGTTGTTTTGCTTTTATATATTTTTAAAAAACACACAAAATTTTGCAAGAAATTACAGAATATTGACACGAGATATTTCCTTTTAAACTTAGCGCGTCACCAAAATACTTCATGTATATCTATTTTTTATGTCCCTAGCCGTCGTTTGCAGCTACGCGTGAACAGTCACTGGAATAGAAAGAGCCTCGTTTTCGTATATGTGTATTAGTTTAAAATGTCCCCATCACGAAAACGAGACTTAACGGATCTTTCTGCTCAAATTCTGAACAATGTATTTTTGAATTTCTAAACTATTATTTCTATTTACAGTAATATTATTTTACTTCATCAGTTTATGCGCTTAAGGTGTCACACAGTTTTGGTGTCATGGTTAAATTTAGGTCCAAAAAGATCTTGTACAGAGATGGCCGCCTCTTTGAATCTTGCTGTAGTCTCATCATCATCATCACTGCTCAAACTTACATGTAAAAAGGATAAAATAAACAGATTAAAACAACTTTGGTGCAAAGTCCTTCATCATCTGTTGCGAGGTAGACACTCGCTACTAACCTAGCTTTTGCATCTTCTTCATCGCATCTTTGTTTTTCTTCAGGGAAAGTTTCTAAAGCCATTTGCTGGCTGCTTGAGAACAACTGAAAACCTGAATAAAGTGACAATAATTTAAACAACTACAATCAGGGCAAACATAACACTGTTTTACCATAGTACATCAGTTGTAGTTGTAAGCAAAGGAAACAGTACCGTCTACTTGTTCTTCTCTTTTCTTCACGTTACTTTTCTTGTCTTCTGTAAAAATCGACCAAATCATTCTGTCTGAGTATTTTGCATTTAGTTCTAGTTAGAATTCTGGAATTGTTGCTCCTGTGGCTTAATTTACACACCTTTATCACATACATCCACATCCTCAATAGTTCTAAATTCAAGATAAATGCCATCAGAGTTTTCTACAGAACTAGAGTCTAGAGTTGGTTAGTTTTCCACTGTAGCACAGAAGAAGTATTATTTGCACAAATCTTACAACCTGTCAAGGTAGTCAGATAACGTCTTAGCAAGATCCTTCTTCAACGTATTGTCAACTTGAGATGATTCTCCATCATCATCATCTTGAAACCTTCAAAAATGTGAATTTTGTCCCCAGTGAAAATTAATTTCACACCAGGATTACATATAAAACAAGAATGAAATGCTTTGTTCTTGCCTTCTTCTCTTTGATTTAATCACATTCTTATTTACTTTGCTGGATCCTTGAGCTCCTAGTGTGGTATATATACTGTGAATAAATTACACTTGTATATCGGGGAGCTCAACAGCAGTGTGATCCATCACAGTGTGACAGCACGGCAGGACACTGGCGTGAAAATAGTAGCATGCACTCACTCCGACATTTGGATACAATACATACTTGTACAATAACATACAAACACTATCACAAGACTGCACATATTCAAAGATGCCGAGAGCTAATCTTGTACTTTCAAAATCATATTTAGCATTTTCTATGTTTTCTAATATGATTTTTGTGCAGATGTCGGTTTGATTAAACAATACGTCTTTAGAAAAAGGGAGCTAGTTTGCCATTAGCTGGCCCACATATATTAACAAAGGGTGCAGCAGTGGGGGAAATTCCCTCCATGGCCCCATGGTTCAGGCCCCCCCCCCTCCCTTCAGGTCTTACCCCACACCCCTTATACCTTCAGATGTTTTTTCTGTAGCCATTTGCATTCAAGATACCCATCCTGTTTTAAATATACAGCATACCCCAACAAAAACAAACTTGTAAAAATTATAAACACTTGTAATTGTGACACTAACACGACACATCTCGACACCTTTCCGACAATTTCCGAACACGACATAAAAATATAAACAAAACAAATTATTTCGTGCAAGTGCTTATCATCTCCAATATTTATGCTCAAAAGTTTCCTCTAAGCTTGAAATTTCTTACATGGGGATAAAAGTCGATGGGTTTCAGTCGTAGAGATATATTTGTGCGATGAGTAACGTACCTTACGGCGATCTTGGCGAAACAAGCGGCGAAAGTGCTCGAGTCCTCGACAACACTGCCTCTGGTGGACCCGATGCGGCCGCAAACAGTTCTGATGAAGATAAATTGAGTGAAACAGGAGATATTGGTGTTAGTGGCGAGGTTCATGCTTCGTATCAGGTGATTTATTATCGTTGTGCTCAAACATTGTATTGTATAAAGAGTATAATGTCAATTAAATAGCATTTGATCAAAGTGGATTATATAATTTATTTTAAGGGCGCAACATTAGAAAATGAAGGGGGGGTTGAGCAAGGGGTCCATTCAGGCAAAATTTTCTGAAAAAATATCACAACACAAAAAAAAATCAAGCATACCATAAAAAAATGCATGCATGGCAGAAAAAATGTCCTCCCCCCCCCCCAATTCATTACACCCTTCCAGAAAGTATGTCATGTTGGTATGAGAGCCTCATTTTCATGATAGCAACATTTCAGTTCAGCTGATGTCGCCCACATAGAAATGAGGCTCTGTAGCCAAAGTGATGTACTTTCTGAATGGTGTATATTAGCTGCTAACTCTACTAACCACTTACATCATTATGTCTTCCAAAAATATAGAAATGTGGACACAAAGGATCCAAAGGAAAAAATCAGTTAAAGTATGTTTCACCGATATGGACATCTAATCAATTTTGATTGGACCTCCCTGATTGCAGTAGAACGTACTTCTCCTAGCCTACAGACACTTCTGTATAACAGACATTTGATATTTGTATTTAGCTTTCACTAAAAATGTTTAAGGCCACGGTCAAACATCGAACTTTTCATGCGCCGAACCTAATGCAAATGAAGTGAAACAAAGAACTTAGCCCATTAAATTAACATTAGGTTTGGCACATGAAAAGTTTGATTCTGGCCTAAGATATTAAATTGAAATCTAACATTGGGAATTTCTTCAGAATACACAATGATGATGACAGTTATGAAGATGACCTCATTAACATAAACTCCTCACTAAAAACAAGGCATTCAACTTCACACATGTGAGTATAGAGAGGGTACCATCCTACCACCACCATGTTCTTCACTTCATAAATCGTGTTCTCTCTTCCTAAATCTTTCCATAATCTTTCATTTTCTAGGTGGTTACGACATCCTAAAGTTCGCGAGAATTGGAAGACTGTGGCGGGCGCCATCTTTTTGCTAATTGTCGGAATATGTATGTCAAAAAAACAGCATTGAATCATTTTTTGGTTGAACACATTAATATCAGTTTTCTTTGTTCGTTTTATTTAGTATTCTTGATATGTGGAATTGTGTTGGCTTCAATACCAGAACATAATGGTATGATTACCATATTTTTGCAGTGTGGCAGTACATTTGCCCTCCACTGCTATGGTTGGATTCCCACAATATACAGTTGTCTGCTTATAATTTAACTTCAGTCACATGTGAAAAGAATGCTTCCAGTTTGACTCTACCAAGGTTTCACCACATATTCCAATTTTTCACCTGTAGCTGAGCTCCTGTAGTAACACTGGATGGGTTAAATGGAACTATAGGGAGAAGAGTTTAAACACAGTTTGGCTTGCTTCTTGTCACTTGATTTAACCCGTTACAATAGTTGCATTACACCCTAAATGCACACCACTTTCTTATTTTACTCTGTCTGATGACAGATGGTTAATGATAGATGATGGCTTAATGACAACTGAAGATGATATTTTATCATTTTCTATAGGTCCAAAAGCTATAATATTTTTTGTGTGTGCAGCAGTCTGTATTCTTCCTGGAGGTATATGTTCCACATGTTTTACATTCTAAACATTTCAGCAACATGCATAACTTTTCTATATATTAAACATGAAATTTTTCTTCAATAGCTTATCACACGGTGTATATCTACAGAGCAACAAAGGGTTGGAGAGGATACACATTCGAAAGTCTGCCAAGCTTCCGATAGACATTTCGTAATAGATTTTGAATGCAATTAAAATTTGGAATATAACATTGGAATGCACAAGATGTGATCATAGTAGTTAGCATTTTAAGAATTCGTACACATTTAAACTTCAAGAAATTCTTTTTGTGTGCAAGTTGTGTTATAGACATTTGTAATCTGGAATAATATGAAGAAATTAAGAAAATATTCTGTAAAATATATCTGATGTAAATAAATTTTCACACTGTCAGGATTCAGTCTATTTTAAAGTTGCGCAAGCAGAGCATTATAACAAGACAAGCAATTATAACATATTCAGCAATCAAATTAACACATCAAAATTGGTTTTAATAAAACCTTTCATTAAAAATCCATACTACAAACATCGAGCATGTCGTATAAAATATGTTGTACAAATATATAATATACCTTGTTATATATTATGGCTTTTTTGCCAGGTCAATATAGAGAATAAATATTATATGATGTAAGCATAACGTTTGTCTTACATACACTGATTTTACACAATTGTATAAAAATATTTTCTGTTGGTTTGATTTTTAGGAACGTGAATGTTAGACAAGTGTTTCCGTGTCTTGCTTATCATCTGAAATAAATAAATTGCAGCTTAATTAAGATCAAAAAATAAATTTCATCACGACATTAATCAATTAATAAAAAATACTTGTAATGATACCTTTGACATTTTGCTTGTTCTTTTTCTGATGAAATTCTTTTAAAAATCCTGGAACATTTTGTTCATCTTCATCTGATCTAGTCACATGATCACCCTGTGATGTTGTTTGACCATCGTCACTTCCAGTGGTATCTTCACTCTCTTCAGTTCCCCACGTCTTCCTAATTCCCTTCAGTCTTTTCTGCCATTCAGCCATGTCATTCTAAACAACACACATTGTGATGTGAAGAGTGCCAAACATGCTTGCCTTAACCTCTACACTATACCTTTATTTATACTGGATAGTTCTGTCAGGACTTCCTAGATGTCCAATACATTTTATCCTTTATCACTCTAGTGTTTCTACAGGAGGAAACCTAACTAAACTAACTTTATTTCTACTGGATAGCTCTATCAGTTCTAAACTATTCCCCCTAGAGGTCCAGTAAGGATCATCTCCCATTGATCCAGTGTTACTACAGGAGGAAACCTAAACTAAACCTAACGTTATTTATACTGGATGGCTCTATCAGTTCTAAACTGTTCTCCATAGAGGTCCAGTAAGGGTCTTAGGGTCGTTCCTTACGGTTCCTCTAGCGAAAAAACGGTTTAATACCGTCCAATCTTACCCCTGACTGTTGAGGTTGAATGTTATCTTTCTGTCTTTCTCCCTGTCTTTCTTTCTGTAAACGTTTCTTCTCTCGTAATTCCTGTTTCCATTTTGGTACGGCGGGTGACTCAGAGCTTTGGACATCTTCAGGTAAAAACAGATTCAGAACACATTTCACAATTTGGTAAATGGATGGGCAACGTGATGATATTAACACATAACATAAACAAGTACTTATTAATGCCTTTATCATCTATAGTCAGGACACATTCGCTCAAAAAGCTCGTCCTGTGTTTAAAACCCAGACAAAAGGCGAAAGCCTGGTTTACACTATCAAAGTTTCTGTGATCACAGTAGGAATTTTGCATCTAGGTAAATTCTAAGTTTTGAAGGATTTGTAAGAAATGTTTGAGGGAACTGTCTCAATGTTTGACACCGAGTCAGTTCCCTCAAACATTTCTTACAAATCCTTCAAAACTTAGAATTTACCTGTGCAAAATTTCTACTGTGATCACAGAAACTCTGGTAGTGTAAGAATGAGAAGCCAAAACATATAGGAAGAAATGGAAGGTAGTGAAACTGGGAGATACGAGAAAATAGATGGTCAACCTCGTGCCCACGGTCATACCAAGAAGACCCTGGGCACGAGTTTGAATACATGGTATGGGCACATGAAGAAAACGGAACATGACGAGTTTGCGAGATGGGAACCAGGGCAAAGGAGAAAGTGATGGATTATGTTTGGAAGGATGCTATAGCGGTGTTGGTTTGGTAAAAGTACACAAAGTAATGATAGAATAGAGTGGGATGTCGTGATGAACATTATTACTCGATAACTTACCAAACCTGCTTGCTCTCTCAGCTCTAACTCCCCGCCTCCCGACATCACCATTCACTTTACCATTAACCATACACTCACCATACGCCATATTATCCCTGTCATGTGACAGCGCTCGCCCAATCACAGGAGACTTGACACACACAGGACTCTCAGACACAGACAATACAGTCACAGTTACCGGTTTAGGACGTTCAACACTTTCACGACTTAAAATATTACTCCTTTGTGTGACAGGGGTTTTCATTCCCCTCGTCCGGTTCTCAAAGTTCTTGTCATTCTGTACCCCATTAGGAATTGCATGCGAAATGTTTGGTTTATTGTTATAGTAACCGTTATCGCCGTTTCTTTTATTTAAAATATCGTGTCCCACAGGGGAATTTCTATAAGGGGAACGCGAGTCTCGAACCCTTAAAGCACGGTCATCCCTTTGAGCATTGGGTCTCTCCGCATTTGCAAGCCTACTTTTCCTTTCGCCATTTGATCTCTGAGGATGTTGAAGCTTACCAATCATTTGATCGCCTGATCTGTCAGGACTTCGGACTCTATTGATTCTCTGATCACGCATTCGTTCAGGACTTCGGACCCTGTTAAGCCTTGGATCGCCTTCAGAGCTTTGAAGCCTACTATTCAAGCTTGATTTGTCAGGATTATCAGACCTCGTCATTCTTCGACCGTCTGATCTTTCAGGACTTTTAACTCTCCTTTCATCAGTTGATTGGTCACGATTCTTACTCCCCTTAATCTCTTGATTGCCTGATCTTTCCGGACTTCGTAACCTATTTATCTTCTCATAACCAGACGTATCAAAACTTTGAAGTATCTTTTGATCACTTTGAGAATTTCGATCTCTCCTGTTCCTTTGGTTGTCATATCTTTCAGGGCTTCGAACCTTATGAAGGATTTGATCGTCGGATCTATCAGAACTTTTGACCTTCTGAAGTTTTAGACGCTCAGACCTGTTAGGACTTCGACCTCTCATTCTCTTCCCCGCTCCTTTATCATGTTGGCCATTAGAGTCGGGATTACGATTAACATACATTTCATCATTCCGTAACCTCGCAAAACCGTCTTGTTTCACATCATTTCTTACTCCATTAGCGGATCCCTCAATTTCCCCACTATTCCGCATAGTTTTGTTTCTTACAAACTCAGTTTCACTCGCCGTATTTCCCACAGAATGTCTCATATCCCCTACGTTTGTAGAAGTATTCATTCTCCTTCCGTCTCTCGGCTCAGAATCCACATCCCTCACAGGACTTGTAACTTCCCGCACTCTCACAGTGCGGGGCGAGGTAACCCTACCTTCCTTGGGTGCTTTGGGAGAGTGTGGGGAATGTGAAAGCAGCCGGGGGTCAGACGTTCTAGCATTTAACGGTGGGTGATTTGAGAACTGGGAATTTGGAGGGTACGAGAGTGAGTGGGGTAGTGATCTAAGGTCTGAACCTTGGGAGGGTGGGGAAGGTGGGCTATTTATGGGTGGGAGGTTACAGCGAGGGGGTTTCTCAGGTGGGGAGGTATGGGATTGTGAGTGGGGTATATTATTCCTCTGAGGTTGCAGGTCACCGTGATGAGATCTGCGAGGTGGGTGATACTCCTTGTTCCCTTGCTGCTTTCCCTGTTCAATGTTTAAGCTGGTGGGCCTATGTTCCGGAGGGTTATCCCCCGGACGAGATTTTGATGGTTTTGATACAGACTTACCCTGAGTTTGTGTTTTTCCAGAAACTGATTTCCGAGAAAGCTGTTCTATGAAATTTCGCGTGTCGTATTTCGATGATGTGGGAGAAATTACTGCTTGCTTCGTGTTGACATCACGCGAATCAACAACGTGGGCGTCAGGTGCAGCAATCACGTGATCAGAATAACTGTCGACTCTTGGCGGCGACGTTTTACGAGTACCACGATCTTGGGGCTGATCCCCATGAACAGGTCTTTGATTTCCTCCAGCTGGTATTCGACCCACGGTCGCATGCGATGCAGCAGCGGTGCCATCAAAAACAAACTGGGCCACATGTGCTCCGGTAGTTTCTGGTCCAACATGCCTTTCTCCAGGTGATACACGTTGCTGTTGACCAATAGGGTTGAAGTTCCCACGCTGGTTTGCCGCAACGTGTGCGCCGTCCTGTCTGGTGTTGCCTTGTTCCCGTACAGGTGGATGAGAGGGTGTCTTGGAGTTGCCACTTGGACCTGGTATACGACCAACAGTGGCGTGTGAGGCGCCTCTACCATCGAAAACAAACTCCGCAACTTGAGCCCCACTTGTGGGTGGGTGAGGGGGTTTGGAGGGCCCACCCTGACCAACACTCGCATGAGTTGGCCCTCTACCAACTTGAGCCCCACTTGTCTCAGGTGAAATCCTTCGTCTGCTCTCGTGAACTTGCCGTGCAGTTCTCACCTCCACCTCGGAAACAGTCGCCACTTTCACCTCACCTCGGCCGGGCAAAGGTTCTAGTTTGCTATCATGAAATCTTGCACGAACAATTCCGGATGTCTGACGAAGATCAGCCGAAGAGCTCCCGACAGCTGACGATTCATCACACCTACCTTGTGGTGACCTTATTCCTTCCACAGGTCGCAGGTGCTTGCGCTTCTCGAAAACGTTATCCAACTCGGTCGCTTGGCTGTTTTGTAAGTGAACGTTTCTTGGTTTAAAAACTTGATCGGCGTCGTCGTTGTCTCTATTAGTCGCCCTCCCTTCAACTGGTTTGAGATTTTTTCGTCTTTCAAACATCTTATTCAACTCCGAGTCCGTCTCATCGCCGTGGAAGCTTTTTGGCCTTTCTATTTCTTTTACAACACCGGCTTCGCCGGAGGTGTTACCATCGACTTCCAACGGTTTTAAATTTTTCCTTTTTTCAAACACTTTACTAAGTTCAGGATCTATTTGAGCGCCATGAAAACTTTTAGGTCTTTCTATATCTTTATCAACACTCCCATCTTCGACTTCCAAAGGCGTTAAATTTTTTCTTTTCTCAAACATTTTACTTAATTGAGGATCAATCTGATCGCCGTGAAAACTCGTTGGTCTTTCAGTTTCTTTAGCACCTCCATCCCCTTCGACTTCCAACGGTGTTAAGTTTTTTCTTCTTTCAAACATTTTTTGTAGCTCCGGATCAATATCTTCACCGGGACGACTTGCGGGCCTAGATCCATGGATCGTGGGATCTTCAGTTGATTGTACTTGTTTTCGTTGTTCGAAAAGTGTGTCGAGTTCAGAACATCGTGCAGGCAAGGTTTTGTGTCTTCTCTGAGGAGCAGCTCTGGGTTGTTTCTTTTTGCGTTCCTCCATTTCTTTCATCCAGTGAGGTTTGCTTGGCGATGTCTCGAGTTTGTCTTCTTTTGTCACTTCGTTATCCTTCGCATCTTTGGCGGTTTTCGCAAGACTTAGGGCTGTCGGACGCTGGAAAGGAAATATTTTGTGACTGTCAAAAAAGGCAGTGGGAGCATGATATACTTATACTGCTTGCAACTATTAAGATACAAAAACATGTGTGGCCAGTCTCTTGTGTGACTTCCACCTCTGTGACTGAGGTTTAATTTCTGCAATATGCAGTTGTCTGACTATAATTTCATCTCAGTCACATGCGAGAATAGTGCTTCCAGTTGGACTCTACCAAGCACTGCAGGTTTTCTCCAGGTACTCCGACCAATCCAGTGGCGAAGCCTAGGAAAATATTTAATGATTTGCATTATTCAAATCTTTACTGTCGTTCCAATTGAAGTGTTGCTCAAATATTGATTCAATACATTACCTCGGGATGACCAATTCATTTCATCAAGTTCCTCGAGATATTCCTACACTTCCTAGTATAATTGTAAACTTCCTGTTGAATAGTTTGAATGCACCAATCACCTTTGTTGTTTGTGCAACTAACCAATCATAAATAGAAAGGGACCAGAAATGATCAAATACTTGGAATTGGCTCTTTCACAGGAAGTGTATGAATATCTCGAGGAACTTGATCAAATGAATTGGTCAGCCCGAGGTAATGTATTGAATCAATATTTGAGCAGCACTTCAATTGGAACGACAGTAAAAATGTATTGTCTTCACTCTTTAACCTATTTAGATGTATGTGTATTAGCATAGCATGACCAGTTGCCATGGCTAGTAAAACGGCACCGAGAAAGACACGGATCTCACTGGATCGCTGGGGAGAACAGTTTAACAGAACGTATAGAAGCTATCTACAAGCTATCTATTATTTTAGTTTCTCCAAAAGTTCACCAGCTTTACCTTGAGTTCAGAACGTGTCATCTGTATTTTCAGCGCATCACCCAAGCCTGGCAGAGCAACGCCAGAACGGAGATGTTGTTTCACCACTTCTTTTTCATCCTCCGAACTCGAGTCCGATGGTGTGATCAAACCAGTCCGAGGTTCACCTTCATTCTCAGCTTTCGTGGTAACCCATGTGTCCCTAGAGAAGCACGGAGTTTGTACATTTAAAGCACCGCTTCTTAGATTTAGATGATTTCACAGTAAAGTTAGAAAGACAAACTACGTGCAGTGCTGCTCAGTTTGTCTATAAACAGAGAGATATTTTTCCAGAAATATTGTCCAGATCAATAGAAGTATTATTTTCTAAAGTTTTGAAATAAACATATTTGCAGATGTACCCAAAGCAGCGGGTTAAAATTTAACCAAGGGTTAGCGACCCCAGTTGTGACAGTTGTCCAAAGCTGGATTAGAGCTAAACCCTGGATTAGAGCTAAACCCTGGATTAAAATTTAACTCGCCGTTTTAGTTAGAAGAAGAAAATTCCTGTTGATCCAGACAAGATTTCTGAAGAAATATTTCCAAATTTATATAAACAAGCTGTTTGGAAGTTTGCTTTGGATTTTAGGTTAACCAAGGGTTAAGCCAACCAGCTTTGGAACAACCGGCCCAGGAGACAAAATTGTTGTCACATCGGATGGTGCTTTCAAAATACACAATAACCTGGTCTGATGTAAAATACACAACAACCTGGTTTGATTTCTGTCCCACGCCTATAAGTACTGCATTCTGATGTAAAGTAAAATTAGCTTACCCTTGTTCATTGTCTTGTGCGTCGTCCACAATCATTTCATCCTGTTCACGTATAAATTCATCCATTCCTGGCGTCCAGCTCTTTCTCTTCACCGTAGTAGGTTTACGTCTTGTCTTCATTGAGCCTTGTCGAGCTACGCTTGCTTTACTCTTCATAACTCCTATGTTGAGCGGCGTCGACAGCTACGGAAATATAGTGGTATTGGTCACAAGAAATAAATTTTTCCATGATGACGAGAACCATTAACCAAGATGCAATGTGTCCTACTACACCCCCTTTTAACTTAAACTTACTGGCGCAATGCTGGGTAAATCCACATCAGATGGAGATGATTTTCTTTCGTTTTCACGAGCATCCTGCAAATGTAATAAATGGAGTTCACATATGGGAGACTGCAAATAAATTTGTGAAACTCATTAATAATTCATGACGAAAACACAAAAGAAATCATGAGCGTGAAGGAGTTTGTATATCTGATACAGAAATCATGCTGTTTTACATAAACTTTACAGTAAAATTTTCTCACCAAATATCATTCATTTAATTTAAATTGTTGAAGAATATGAATGTTCTCATCAAGATGTTCACAAGCCATTTATTCCGACAAGAGTTTGTGTATCTGGTACAACACAGCCCCTCATATTGTAAATAGTATAGACAGGGTTATAAGCACATTTGTACATTATGTCCCTAAGTGTACCTGCTCAGAAGGGCCATCACCAGTATCAGTTGATCTAATTCTCTCATAATATTCATCCTATACAAAAATTGGTAAGATTAAAAAGTTATTATAAGTTAGAAAAAACAGAGCTGATTGATAATCCAGGATGTTTAGTAGTTTTCCTCTCATTCTATATAGTGACCGTGGTTTTACCATTCGTCCACTGTCCTCATGATCAATTGTTTCACTGTTTGTAATGGTTGATAAAACATCTGTGGCTGACATTCGAGCACTCTTGCTGATGACCTAGTGAATAGAAAATATATTAAACCAGTCTCTTCATCTCGTTTTCATGTTGTTATTTTGTCATGTTTCATGCACAATAGGCCGAAAAGGGTTACAGGTAGGTATGCAATTGGGGTCAAGATTCAGTAGAAACATGTTTGTGTGCAAAATATGGGGAGATAACCTTCATGTGCACATGTTATGCTGAACAGCAGACATGGAGATGAGACAAACTGGGGCAAAATTATATTTAAAAAAACCCAGTCTAATCCCCCTATTCTCTCTCCACAGACCTGTGCCGTGTGTTGCATTTCATTTAGCTCTTCTTTCTGTTGAGATTTTTCTGCAGACATCTTGTCAACTTTTTCTTGGACATTTCTTGTTTCACTACTGTTGTGTAGTTCACTTTTTTTCATTTCATCCAGCAAACTTTCATGTATATTTCTTTGTATTTCTTGTTTTTCTTCAACTATCTCCTGTTGTGGCTCTACATCATCACTGCACAAACTTTCGTCATCAACTGCTATAGATGAAGAAGTATTTTGTAATTAACACATGGGTGGCGTGGCCAACCAAAATACAAGGAATTTCTTGGTGGGCAACAAGTATTTAAGTATAGGCCCTATCTCAGGATTGTGCCAGATCTAAGAACTGGCACACTTTCCCAGGGAATGAAAAATAATATAATTTTCAGGCTTACCTTCAGTTGTATGAAATTTCTAGAAAGAAGAGAGGATCAATGATTAATATGAGTATTATGCAAAGAATTCATGCACAGTACGTGGAACCCCAATTTAGGGCCACTCCGTTAATATGGCCACCTCTTTATTACAGTCACTTATTTTTGTCCCCGAAAAATGCCAAGGCAATACATTTTCTTATAAAGGTACCCCGTTAATACATTCCATCCTTTGTGGAATGGGGTTCCAGTGTAAAAGTTGTAAAAGTATATACTATGATTGAATCAATACTTTTTTCCCTAAACTACAGTGAGTACCTTAGTGCTTATGTAGAGATGCTCTGTTTGTTCAAAGTAAGTTTCATGACCTTCATCATCACTGCTGTACAGATAATCACTCTAGAGAAAAATAATTTATCATGACTACAGTTTTGGCAAATATAACTTAATTCAGCAGGTCCTAACCCTACCCCCTCATGCTACAGTGAGTAGATGTGTGTTCACTGTATAATCTTAAATATAATGTGCATCACATATATTCTTTCTCTTGGATTTTGCAGCCCCTTTGAACTGCTTCTGGACTGGCACGACTAGTTGTATATGATTGTCATTCTGGAATATGAAAACGACAGCGGATGTCAACTATTCATGTTCATTAGTTTATGGTGAAATGTGGCATCTTTATGTGCATTTATTCAAATACATATGGCCTATATGCAGATGGGCCTTAATTAAACTTTCCAAGTATTAAAATTCAGACTTTCTCTGACCAAAAATATTTTTAATGAAGATTAGCTTTTGGCTATATAGTCTGAGAGCCGAAAGCTTGTCATTAAAGATAATTAGGTAGAGAGGCTGGCAAGACTCTATGTATGGATTAATCACTTGTCAAAATATACATGCCCCAATGCATTCACCCCAATGCATGACAAGTCTCTGTATTCTGATTGGTTAAGACCAAATTGCAAGGGTTAATTCATTGGTAAATTATTTAAATTGTAACCTTTCATATAATTTCATTCAGTGCAAACTCCAATGCTATACAACAAAATACATAAATACTCCAACATTTTTAACAAAACTATTAACAAAATTCACATTTAACACACTGAATACACAAAACACATGTTTAGGAGAGACATGTTAAGTCACCCAAAACCAGAATTAATCCGCGCTTGGATGATCGAATTACTAATGAGTTTGCATCACAAAAGGAAATGGCCAAAATTATATAAATCAATTTAATTTCTTTTAAGACTCTTGACAAGTTGCCTTTTGTCCTCGGAAACACTATGCTATTCAATTTACTCGGTTGAATGAAGAAAAATACAATCCTAATGCCATGCTTATTCTAGCACTTTCGAGTATAAACCAACGGGAACTCAAATTTTATAATATACACAAAGTATAAATTATCCCTCTAAATATTATATACACTAGCTCACATTTTTACCTATTTGTAGATAAATTGCAAGTGTTTGTTTTTGGTTTAGTTGGATTGTTTTATAAACGTCAAATATACAAGGTCAAATATAGGTTCAGCGTAGTTTTAGCGAGGTTTTCAGCGTAGTAGCTTTGCCCAAATTTAGATGTTTACTTTTCGGAAACGCCATTCAACGTAATAAAAAGTTGCAAAAACGCAAGCGAATTCAAAACTATGCCTTGTTTATATAGATTTACTCGACCGCTCAAGCAAAAATTTAAGTGGTTTCTGTTTAAAACGTTAACCGAGATAGGTCAGGGGCGCTTAGCGTGATCAAAAGGCAACAGAACCGCTGCTAAAACCCACAAAACCTCATGCTAATAAACCGTAGTTGATTACAATGTCTACAATTATAAAATTCGAAATTACCAAAAGTTGCCAATTTATTTTAAGCTTTTAAATATCCTCACAAGCGCTAGTTAAGCGTCCAGATATTTTTGAAGTCTTTAATCGCTTCTAATGATCTAAAACGATGCTATAAATGCTATATTGAATCAGGTATATTACATATGTTCGGCCCATATAAAGAAATTGTTAAATCGAGTCAATCTATCGAAATTCAAGCATTTGAATGCAACAGTATTTTCACAGAGTGACTTTTGCCGAAAGTTTACCCGATTTTAACTAAAACAAAGCACTCACCTTTGTATATCCGTCGAGTTTATCCCATATATCATCCATAACTAACTTTATAAAGTATTTACTTTACAATATAAATCAAAACCCTAGGTCGAAATTAACTATATGCATAATGACAAAATAGATTAATGACAATTTCAAACCCTGCTGCGACACTCGTTTGCATTGCTATAAAAACAACAATAGATACAACACTAAATATACCTTGAAACTTCCTTGAAATCCGACACCTTCCTTATTTGTCTATCGAGGAAATCTAGAATCAAATTTTATTTCGGAAATTTTGCATAAAGTGCCCAGAGAAAATCGATTGTTGATGAAATAAAATTTGGTCGCGCGATGTAAACAAACTTTCGAGAGACTGGGAGTTAACCGCAACGTGGGAATTGCGTGGGTGTCACGCGCGACTACTCAACTGTGCTAAATGGACCATTTTAGCAAATACGACGCCATTTTGAATCGTGATGCATTCTGGGCTTGCCAAGCTAAAATGCTGGGAATCGATATTTAAAACGTGAATACCCTTGAAATTAGTTTAAATTTATATATTTTCTTAATATTAAATGCGTGTATTTACAAGTTATTTAACAATTTTAAAATTATGGTTATTGACGAGCCTTGGGAAGGCCACACATATAAATAATAGATCCTTGACCTTACTGTTGCCAGGACGAGTTCATTGCTCGGAGGAAGACACCTTGTTAGGCTAATAAAGCCGAAAGAGCATCGAAAAATTTACCACGATCTTCACTCTTCACTTCGACAACTAAAAAGAAATAGGGTATTAGTTATCGATTATGATGGGGGGGGGGGGGG
>CACRXK020003379.1:0-15108 GCA_902702795.2 Paramuricea clavata | reverse complement strand
GGGGGGGGGGATGCGGACAGCTGGGGTGGGGGCTCGGAGGGGAGGAGGTATTCATCACACTTAATTAACCATCACATAAAACTTTTATACAATTACAGAATTCCAACAGGTGCTCAAACACTAAGAGTCAAGGTATGCACTGAGATCATTTTTGGAGTTAAAAACCTCTTTTAAATAAAAATAGCTTTAATAAAGCACTTAAGACACTTAACAACAGCCTTAAAACACTTGCTAATAGCTTTAAAGCACTTAACAATAGCTCTAAGACACCCAATAATAGCTTTACAGCACTCAACAATAGCTTAAAATACTTAACAAAAGCTTTAAGACACAAACAATAGTTTTATGCCCTTATAAATAGTACTAAGACTGTTCACAGTCCAATAACACTATTTTTTATTCCACCGAGAATTTGAGCAATAAACATTGATTCAGGGTGCGATAATTCGCGTACTTACGTAGCGGAGGTACGCCAATATTACTGTCTGGTACTTCTTTGTATTCAGCCACGTACCAGGTAGGTACGCGGAACTCTTGCTATCTGCGTACTTATTTTTTGCTGGTAGCACATGACCTTTCCAAGTCCAAGGTATTCAACACCGTAATTTAGTTGGTATATCATGTGTCTGAGATGTCTTGGCATGAAACATGATTGCACTGATGGCACTAAGAAACGTTGGAGTCGTTGTTTGAAATCAGGCCTTAAAATATCTTTTACAGGGCCGTCTGACAAAATGTCCGATGACGTTGAGTTTGGGTCGGACATATGTCCGATGATCTTCAGGTCAGTTTTGACTCGGAAATAAGTCCTAATTACACAAATGAATAACGGTAAATGTAGTAAAGATATTAAATAATTTTTTTCTTTCATTCTTATTTCCAAGATAAAATTAACTTGCTTGCCAGAACAGCAGTATTAAAAAAGACTTCGCAACTTAAGCCCGTTTTCCACTTCACCATTTCGCTCGCCGCCTCGCGCTCGACTACGTTAAAACAACATTTCCAGTTCACCTTTTATACAATAGTCCTTTGATTTTCCATTTAACATACAAGCCTCTAGTCCTGGGCTAGGGTACATTTTGATATACGTCGGACAAAGCTACAGTTCGGTCGGACACCAATACACTCGGGTCGGACAAACAATAAACCTCAGTTTCACTTTGGTCGGACAGAATGTTCGATGGTTTCCTCTCTACGTCGGACAATTTCACGAATGGGTCGGACAATGTCCGTGACCGACCGATATTTTAAGGCCTGTTGAAATAGCAAAACTCCGTTTTTAAATAGCAAAACACCCTTTTCAAATAGCAAAACACCCTTTTCAAAAAGCAAAACACCCTTTTCAAATAGCAAAACTCCCTTTTCAAATAGCAAAACACCCTTTTCAAATAGCAAAACTCCCTTTTCAAATAGCAAAACTCCCTTTTCAAATAGCAAACCTCGCTTTTCAAATAGCAAAACTCCCTTTTCAAATAGCAAAACTCCCTTTTCAAATAGCAAAACTCCCTTTTAAAATAGCAAACCTCCCTTTTCAAATAGCAAAACACCCTTTTCAAATAGCAAAACACCCTTTTCAAATAGCAAAACTCCCTTAGTTTTCAAATAACAAAACTTCCTTTTCAAATAGCAAAACACCCTTTTCAAATAGCAAAACTCCCTTTTCAACTAGCAAAACTCCCTTTTCAAAGAGCAAAACTCCATTATCAAATAGCAAAACTCCCTTTTTAAATAGCAAAACACCCTTTTCAAACTCTGTTTTCAAATAGCAAACCTCCCTTTTCAAATAGCAAAACACCCTTTTCAAATAGCAAAACTCCCTTTTCAAATAGCAAAACTTGTTTGCTATCTTGGAGTTACACGAGCAACAAAATTGCTGCAATTTGCAACAAAATCTGATTTCAACGCATGTTAGTTGAAAATGTTTACACAAATTACAAGTCACGAGGCAACATGTGTCGACATTTCTACTTAACATGCATTGAAATCAGATTTTGTTGCAAGTTGCAGTAATTTGTTGCTCGTGTAACTCCAGCTTTAGTTGATGTCGCTCGACTCACTCCGATGCAAAATCAGTATTGTGTAACTCAGGCCTAAATATACTGGATAGAGTGCTCTATCAGTTCTGCTCTCCCTAGAATTCTAGTTCCTTTCTCATTGATTCAGAGAAATACTGGTCGGGATACCTGCACATGTGATTATAATCAACCAATCTCTTGCTTGCAACGAAGTTGTTGTAAAGCCGATATCTGATGTGCTTGCTGGTAAGTCTGCGTGGAACAAATGTGTTGCTGTCATCTTGTCGCAAGATTGATGTTGGAACATGTTACATGAGCTGTTCGTAACAAGTTACCACGAGTTTGTTGTAATTGGTAACAACTTGTTACATGCAATGTCAGACTTGTTGGAACAACATGTTGCAGGTCTTTTGGCCTCATCAACCTTGTTACAAGATGATAACAATTTGTCCCAGACTTGTCAACAACTGGAAACAAGCCGTGCGAACACATCTTGTTGACAAGTTGTGAGTATTTAAGCATGTATGTGACTAGACCATTTGGGACTGTTGTCATGTGAATGTTTACTGTACAATTTTGATATTATTTTTAAGGCGACGACCATTTGTACATAATGCGACGACCATTTGTACCTTCAATATTCAAACACTTAAATCCTCGCACAAAACATCTAGAAATACACAAACCGACTACAAACTTACCCAATGGCTGACTATCCGGTTCACATTTTGACCACTCTTCGACAACTTTCGACAAGCATTTCAGCTCTTCAGAATAATACTTCTTGCCGTCCAAAACCTCTGATAAAACGTCTGGAAGTTCACAAACCTCACAGAAATCCGTCTGCCAGACTTCGTCCACCCAAGCCTTGGGAATTTCTGATAAACTAAGCTGGGAAAGGCTCTCAACTGTCGATTCTGCGAGACCGGCCATTTTGGAAAATATTGTTGCAAATCAAATAAAATTTTCCCGCCTTTTTTAAGGCCTGTGCTTCCACTTCAATTTCAAAAATTTCCTCAACGTCTTTTATGCTAATCAGTTCCAATAATTAATGACCCAATAATTAATTACCTTATTATGTCAGATTAACTTTGTCAATGTTTAGACAACATTTTTAAACGAACCCACGATGTTAGAGAGGATAAAAAATTTGGAAATTTTAGAGAAACCAGAAGTTACCTTCAAACGGCAACTGATGAAAAATCCTTTTTATCCCTTTGAGAAAACAGACGAAAATCGTAAGTTAAGTCATGTCCGCCAAATGTTCTTTATTTATACTGGCCAGCTACTAAATCTTCTGGAGGAACGCGACTGAGCGAAGTTTTATTTCTTTTCCAGATTTTGATTTGGAGTTATGCGATCGCAGATTTTACTACGGAGTGCTGTTTACTGTTGGAATTATTCTTTTTACTATCGTATCAATTGTTGTAAACGGCCCAGGGGTAAAGTATAACAAAAATTGGTGTTTCCTCATGCAAAAGTTGTTTGCCAGAAAGGAAAAATATGTTTCCCTACAAGTTCAGAAACATTTTTTGGTTTTCAGGATTGCCTACCTTAAGGAAACATGGCTAGAAAACCACGTTCCCTGCCCAAGTTTCCTGCATTTGCCCACCTTAAGGAAACGTGCCAACATGGTTAGGAGACAGTTTGCCTTCCTTCGGGAAACATCGCTAGGAGACAATGTTTCCTGGTTTGTCTACCATAAGGAAACATGGCTGTTTTCCTCAACGCCTGTTTTGCCTTTTTACAGCAATATCTGGTATTCTCGTTTGTCCTATCATTAGTATGTGCAACGATGGCTTGGGAAAATCGTGGTCACCGTAGGTGCATTCTGGATTCAACCAATAAAGAATACTCATTCTACGAGAACGGTCATTTGACTTATGCTGGGGCATTTAATAATGTTTATATACGACTGAAGGAACAAAAGTATGGTAAGAACTTACTGGACCTCTGGAGAGTTTAGAACTGATAGAGCTATCCAGTATCAATAAAGTTAGTTTAGTTTAGGTTTCCTCCTGTAGTAACACTGGATCAATAAGAGATGATCCTTACTGGACCTCTAGGAAGAACAGTTTAGAACTGACAGAGTTATCCAGTATCAATAAAGTTAGTTTAGTTTAGGTTTCTTCCTATAGAAATACTGGATCAATAAGAGATGATCCTGACTGGACCACTGAGGAGAACAGTTTAGAACTGAAAGAACTATCTAGTATATTAAATAAAGTTTAGTTTAAATTAGGTTTCTTCCTGTAGTAACACTGGATCTCTAGGAAGAACAGTTTAGAATTGATTGGGCTATCCAGAATACCTTAGTTTAGCTTCTTTTGTCACATTTAGGCGCTGGAAGTGTATACTATTATGTCGTGCTCAATGGCTTCCACATGCACGAACAAAAGATCACGTCTTACACAACAAACAGAAAGGTACGTGTTGGGGGAGGTGAGAGGGGAGAGGGGGAGGTGAGAGTGAGCCTCTTTTAAGCATGTTGTATTGTTATATTTTGAAAAACATTCTTTTTAACGTATTTTTCAGAGACTTTGCAGCTTGGCAAAAAAGCTAGCAGCCTCGTTGGATCTCAATTATTTTGATTCCAGGATCTACTCAAAAGATCATATCCTTTACGTATTTACATATTGCACTTTTCCACATGCATTGATCAGACAAAACCTTGAAAATGTAGGTTTGTATTAGCCTTTCAAAAACTCAAAAATTAATAATTCAGGAGGAAACACAAATATACTGAAAATATGCAAACTTCGCAAGGCTATATTTTCTGTATTTTACAACATTTCGCAACCAAATTTTGCACTTTTACTAATTTCATTATGTTCTTTTTAACTGTTGTGTTTGATTCCCTTCTCTTTACTTAGATTAAAATTTAGTCGAACATGCAAGTTGTCCATCCACAACTTTAGAAAACTCGCATGTCTAGTTACTATTGTTCTAGTTTACAGAAGCATAAAATAAAAGCATTAGAATTATGTATTATTCTCAAGCTTAGGGCGCTTTCCATTAACACGGCCAGACCGGTCAGAACGGTCAAGTTGTTGAATGAAACACAAAACGTTTGGGCTTTGGACCCATCTGACCGGAAAATTTAGATAAAATTAGAATGAGGTCCATTTTCGCTAGATATTTGAGAAACATAGGCCAGATCTTTCCATTGAAACAGAGACAAAAATTCGGGTCTGACCGGTCAGGCTATTAAACGGAAAGCGCCCTTAGTTACCTTTGTCTATTCCATGCTTCTGTATACAAGAACAATGATAATTAGGCATGCGAGTTGTGAATTAGGTATAAACAAATGTTAGCCAAATTTCTCTAAGTACAGCAGGTTTGTATTTGCCTATCAGGAAACCCTGTCTCTAGAGCTTCCAGTGATTAATTTTCTAATTTTTTGTTCTTTTTTCTTAACCTTTATGCACATATCGTGCGTCACCCACGCCCGCAGGCAATTGTGTCAGCGTCTGCTTCGAAAGAAAGCAAAGACATACTCACAACTCTCGTATGATGTGACAGGATGTGTGTAGAAAAGTATCAAACTAAATATTCAAAGAATTTTAATACTATTTTCCATCCTTATGTTTGGTTCTACGATTACCTTGCATGTCCTTGATTCTACTTTCCAATTTTCTTTCCAAATGTCCTCTTTTGGCCGCTGCTTTCTGAGACACTTGTCTTGTGGCACCTGTTGCAGATCGCGCGTGTTCTTTTGCGGCCTGGGTACAGCCATGGACTTCTGGGAAACGGTGGCCTAGACAATATACCTTCAAACAAAACTCGCATTTTTGCCCAACAGTCAAAATACTCTTTTTACAATCTTGCAACGCGCACTGCGAATCCTTTCTTTTAAAGTCTGCCAAAAGTTCGTCTAACTTTTTCATATTTTCGCTTTGTTCGTCGTTTTTGTCGCCAGTATCGTTTTTACCGTCTAAGTTTCCCGTGTTTTCGTTCTTTTTAGCGCTCCTGCCCTTTTTAACCTTCTTTTTACCAGAACTATTACCCACTGATATCGCTACATTACCTGACAGTGTGTTGTTCTCCCGTTGTCTGCCTTGTTCGCACCTTATTTCATGTAAGCTCATGTTTAATCCTGGTATCTGTTTTCCACAAAACTGGCAAATATTCGTGTTGTCGCTCGGTTCAGTTTCGATCATTTCCGTATTGTATTCGGCTTTCTTCGTCGCTCTTTCGGTTTCAACGATATCTGGATCTAAAATTATAACGGTTGAGTTCTTTGATGTTGTAAAAGAACTCAGTGCTGAGTTAAACATGGTTAGATTATGCAGAGGTAGTACATGTTCTTGAATGTAGGCTGCCTTCAAGTGATCGGATGTTGCACAGAACTCACTGCCGAGTTTAGCATGGTTAGATCATACAGAGGTAATACACGTTGACTTCTTGAATGTGGGTTACCTTAAAGTGATCTGATGTTGTACAGAACTCATTGCTGAGTTAAGCATGGTTAGATCATACAAAGGTAGTGCATGTTCTTGAATGTGAGCTACATTAAAGTGATCTGATGTTGTACAGAACTCACTGCTGAGTTAAGCATGGTTAGATGATCATACAGAAGCAGTAAATGTTCTTGAATGTGAGCTATTTTAAAGTGATCTGATGTTATACAGAACTTACAGCTGAGTTAAGCATGGTTAGATCATACAGAGGTGGTACATGTTCTTGAATGTAGGCTGCCTTAAAGTGATCTGATGTTATACAGAACTCACTGCTGAGTTAAGCATGGTTAGATCATGCAGGGGTAGTACATGTTCTTGAATGTAGGCTGCGTTAAAGTGATCTGATGTTGCACAGAACTCACTGCTGAGTTAAGCATGGTTAGGTCATACAGAGGTAATACACGTTCTTGAATGTGGGCTGCCTTAAAGTGATCTGATGTTGTACAGAACTCTCTGCTGAGTTAAGCATGGTTAGATCATACAGAGGTGGTACATGTTCTTGAATGTGGGCTACCTTAAAGTGATCTGATGTTATAAAGAACTCACTGCTTAGTTAAGCATGGTTAGATTATACAGAAGTAGTACATGTTCTTGAATGTGAGCTACCTTAAAGTGATCTGATGTTGAACATTCTATACATGAAATTCAGAACAAAGCTTACCTTCATCCGACGTTCGTTTCTTAGCAACGGCAATGAAACGTTCCTCCCCAGTCCCCTTGCTGACATGCTCAAGCCCAAACTCCTCCGCGAGACGATGAACTGTGAAACGCTCTTGAGAAGTCAAATCAGTGGAAAACACAAGTTCGGATCTCGTAGGATCATATAGGAACGCTTTAATCTGTCCCTCAAGTTTTTCTGTATTGTCCACTGTTGTATCTGTTTGTCCTTCGTTATCCAGCAAAGTAAATAAAAATTGTGGTTTGTTGTTTGAATTTTTGAGGGAGTCCAGTTTCCTCTCATGTTTCTTTTTGGATACATACTCGGTGTTTGAATTGCTCTTTTCTTTGTGTTGTTTCGAATTCTTTAACTTAGATTTGTCTTCGTTCGATGTCTTCGTGCTAGTTCTACTTGCTGTAAAATAGTTGTAAAAGCATTGCTCGAATTACTAACTTTATTTATACTGGATAGCTCTATTAGTTCTAAACTGTTCTCCCTAGTAATCCAGTAAGGGTCATCTTTTATTGATCCAGTATTACTACAGGAGGAAACCTAAACTAAACTAACTTTATTTATACTGGATAGCTCTATCAGTTCCAAACTGTTCTTCCTAGAGGTCCAGTAAAGATCATCTCTTATTGACCCAGTGTAACTACAGAAGGAAACCTACACTAAACTAACTATATTTATATTGGATAGCTCTATCAGTTCCAAACTGTTCTCTCTAGAGGTCCAGTAAGAATCATCTTTTATTGATCCAGTGTAACTACAGAAGGAAACCTAAACTAAACTAACTATATTTATATTGGATAGCTCTATCAGTTCCAAACTGTTCTTCCTAGAGGTCCAGTAAGGATCATCTCTTATTGATCCAGTGTTACTACAGGAGGAAACCTAAACTAAACTAACTTTACTTACACTGGATAGCTCTATCAGTTCTAGACTGTTCTCTCTAGAGGTCCAGTAAGGATCATCTCTTATTGACCCAGTGTTACTACAGGAGGAAATCTAAACTAAACTAACTTTATTTATACTGGATAACTCTAACAATTGTTAGAATTGTTTAGAATTCTAAACTGTTCTTCCCAGAGATTCAGTAAGGATCATCTCTTATAACTTATTGATCAAGTGTTGCTACAGGAGGAAACCTAAACTAAACTAACTTTATTTATACTGGATAGCTCTATCAATTCTAAATTGTTCTCCCTAGAGGTCCAGTAAGGATCATCTCTTAGTGATCCAGTGTTACTACAGGAGGAAACCTAAACTAAACTAACTTTACTTATACTGGATAGCTCTATCAATTCTAAATTGTTCTCCCTAGAGGTCCAGTAAGGATCATCTCTTAGTGATCCAGTGTTACTACAGGAGGAAACTGATAAAAATTATATCCTTACCTATTCGCGTAGTATCCCCGCTTATATGAGACCGATACTGTTCAGCCGACCATACCTCGCCGTGAGCGCTGATATACTCAACAAGAGAGCTCAGGAAAGGATCGTGACCGACCGTACTGGAATCGCCAACCATCGTAAGATGTCGTCGTGCTCTCGTAACAGCTACGTTCATTCTTCGGTTCTCAGCCAAGAAGCCTATCTCGCCTAAACATCAGCGAAAGCTTGTTAAGGTAGAATTTTGTTGAATACAGAAACATTTTAGTGAGTATGGTTGCAGACCATATGCGCATTACAATGTTGTAATATAGATGCAAGGACAAGAATATACAATTACTTTATGGTTTCCGTGTTTGGATGGCCTGATCCAAACACGCGGGAATGTTGCGAGAGTTAAGAAAAACGCGCGAAAAGCGCGCGTCGAGCAACATTCCCAAGTGTTTGGATCAGGCCATCCAAACACGGAAACCATAAAGTAATTGTTTTATAAAATAACAAATTTCCGTGTTAAAATTTCACTTTAAAAAACTTTCACTTTAAATTTCCGTGTTTGGATGGCCTGATCCAAACACGGGTTTCGACCAATCAGAGCACGCGTTATATACATGTTATTTTATAAATACTTTTACAGAAGTCTCGTACGTTTTGTATTCGAGCGCACCATTGATATAACTATGGCTTCCTTTTCCCGTCCCTGGAAACCATCCACTGATTTGATCTCGAGCGCTGGGTATTTGCTGGATAAACGGGACCTCAGGAGTTCCACCTTGATAACAGAGGATAAAACCGAGATAAAACCAAGATATCGATTGAAGTTGGGGAAGAAAGAAGGTTGAACTTACTAGACCTTTAAGGCGGTTTTCCACGGCGTTAAGAACGAGAGAACAGTTTAGATTAAAGAAATACCGGATGGTTTTCCGTGCAGGATTGCGTGATCCATGCACGAGGGATGTCGCGAGACTTTCGGAAAGCGTAAAAATACTCGAGTCGCAGGCGAGTGTATTTTCACGCTTTCCGAAAGTCGAGCAACATCCCAAGTGCATGGATCACGCTATCCTGCTTGGAAAACCATTTGGTAATTATATAATAGTTTTGTTTGTGGAAACATCACGTAAATTTATTACTGCAAAGCTTTCGATCCGTAAGCCCGGATCTTCAACAGTGCTAATAATATGTGACTTGCTCAATTCACGCGCCCTTTTTATATACAAAAGTGTCGTGATCTGATGGCTCATTTGGTAATTGTTCTATAAAATAACTACAGTGAAACAATGACATTTTGAGAATCCTGCGAAGGCATTTTAATTCATCGTGCAGGATAGTCTGATCCTGCACGGCTGTTGACCAATCAAATTGCGTGTTTCACTGCAGTTATTATATAAAGTGCTATCCAGTATAAAAAGAACATATCCGATAACCTGTAGATTATACGGCGTTATGACTCCTATATCCTGTTGTTTCACACCGCTCTCTACCAGTCCCTCGATATGCGCTGCCACAACGTCAGCTTCGCCTTCGTTGCCCTTGGATTCCTCGTCCTGCGCCTGCAGTTCGTACAAATCACAGCTAGCGGTATCAATCATCAACAACGGCAACGATGCCAGTTCCGTATCGTTCACGTCCGGCAAGTGACATAATAAATGCTGCGCCACAGACACATCGGCCAGCAGTTTTCCATCATAAAGTTGTTCCGATGACCAACTCATGATTATTTCGTGCATTCTATAAAACGGGAAACAGATAAACTATGGGAACATGTGGACTTCCTGTGAACAACAACATGTGAACAACACAAGAACAACATGTGAGCTACATGCAAAGAACATGTGTCCAACATGTGAATAACATGTAAACAACATGTGAACAACACTTGAACAACATGCAAAGAACATGTGTCCAACATGTGTCCAACATGTGAACAACACTTGAACAACATGTGAGCTACATGCAAAGAACATGTGTCCAACATGTGAACTGTAAACAACATGTGAACAACACTTGAACAACATGTGAACAACATGCAAAGAACATGTGTCCAACATGTGAACAACATGTGAACAACACTTGAACAACATGTGAACAACATGTGAACAACATGCAAAGAACATGTGAGCAACATGTGAACAACATGCAAAGAAATGTGAGCAACATGTGAGCAACATGTGAACAACATGCAAAGAACATGTGAAAAACATGTCAGCAACATGCAAAAAACATGTGAGCAACATGTGAATAACATGTAAACAACACGTGACATACATACCTGTACTGTGTGGTCAACATATGAACAACTTTGTCACCCAGCATCTTTATAACTTTTTCCATCAAAGTCTCTTCCAGTCCCCGCCGTGCAGCATCACGTGACATTATGGTC
Source organism: Paramuricea clavata (assembly GCA_902702795.2). Lineage (NCBI taxonomy): Eukaryota > Metazoa > Cnidaria > Anthozoa > Malacalcyonacea > Plexauridae > Paramuricea > Paramuricea clavata. The sequence continues at coordinate 4,207 of CACRXK020003379.1, read as the reverse complement.
GGTGGCAGCTGTTTATGATCTCCAGCCAAAACACACCTGGAATAAAATTGTCAGGTGTTAGAAAGAGTAAAAAAACAATGTAGGGGCGTTTGGGATCATGGCGGCTTATTGAGTTAATAGACAGATTTAGATCGAGGACGCGGACGTCAAAGACGACGTGAAAATGGCGTGTTGTGCCCATGTATGGATATACCACGCCATTTTGACGCCATTTTAACGTCGTCTTTGACGTCCGCGTCCTCGATCTAAATCTGTCTAATAAAAGATGCGGGCAGGTATTGCAAGAAAGCTTCGGATTGATAGGCCCTTCTCTTGCTGTCAGGATGCTCACGTCATTATCACCATGACAACATCACTCACCTAGGTGCCCATAGCAACGGTATCCAACATGCAGCCTCCAATGACTGAGCAGCCTCATCGATGATCACCAAATCAAAATGGTCCCTCGGGAGATGTTTCAACGGCCCATCGTTCGAAGCGGATACATTGGTGGATAATATGACCTGGACATTTTGAAGGATCTGTTTCAGTGCTTTCTCCTCGCGTTCTCTCAATTCTTTGCGCAGTGTCTTGATCTCTGTTCGTAGTCTTGATCTTTCTCCGGAGTTTCGGCTGCCTTGAAGTTTTCGCTAGGAATGCAAGATTAGAGAGGCTCAGATTTCGCTTCCAGTACCACTGTCTGTCACTGGATTCGGGATTAGATTAATTTGTGACTACATGTTTTTCCCGTAGAGCTATCCAGTATAAGTAAAGTTAGTTTAGTTTAGGTTTCCTCCTGTAGTAATACTGGATCAATAAGAGATGATTCTTACTGGACCTCTAGGAAGAATAGTTTAGAACTGATAAAGCTATCTAGTATAAATAAAGTTAGTTTAGTTCACGTTTCCTCCTGTAGTAACACTGGATCAATAAGAGATGATCCTTACTGGAGATCTAGGGATCGAGAACAGTTCAGAACTGGTAGAACTATCCAGTATAAATAAAGTTAGTTGAGTTTAGGTTTCCTCCTGCAGTAACACTGGATCAATAAGAGATGATCCATACTGGACCTCTAGGAAGAACAGTTTAGAACTGATAAAGCTATCAAGTCTTAATACGTTACTTTAATTTAGCTTGCCCTGAGCAAAGGGGATCATCCTCAAAAATCAATTCCAACCACGTACGGTTCGTCTTGACAGACTCACTGCCATGCAAGTTTTACTAGCTCTACTAAACACATACCAAAGTCAGGTCAATGTCTCTCCTAACATCTTTAACAATGGTTGTATCATGAGATGAATCAAGGATTGCATCGAGGGAATAACTGTGAATCTTCTCCATCACGCGAGCTGGGTGACCTAGACGTACTGCCTTAATTGAGAAGATATAGCATATCATGTTTTTGCACGAACGAAACAAACTGTTGAAGAGAAGAACGATGTATACGAGCTACAGAAAGAGTCTGGGTAATTGTGTCAAATTGGGTATCTGAAATTTAATTTTGTCACCAGCAAATACAACATCTATTTTTGAAATCATGCAAATCTTACTGCGAGTTTAATAATAGCAAAAGGATATTGTGCAAAATTATAATTTCGTAAATATGGCTTACTTTAATTTTGTACTTAACCAATCTTTCCAAAATATTATCAACAGCAATGTTTGATGGCGCACATGCCAAGATCTGTAAAACATAGAAATACAGCAATTTACAGTGAAACATTACCATACCAAACAAAACTGTATCACATAACACTTACAGTGAAACATTACCATACCAAACAAAACTGTATCACATAAAACTACTCCGTACCCCATCATACCATGCCATACTACACCAAACCATAGAATGCCATACCAATGCCACACCATACTACACCAAAGTGACCAAACCATAGAATGCCATACCATACTACACCAAACCATAGAATGACATACCATACCATACTACACTATACCAAGTCACCAACCATACCACACCAAACCACATCACATGATACCATATCACACAATACCACACAACACCATACCACACTACATCAACTATACCATACCACACCATACTACCTCATGCAGCCATAACACACCATAACACATACCATACCACACCATACTACAGCACAGCATACCATACTATTTCATACCACACCATACTTTACCATACCATACCGTACCATACCATATCGTACCATACCGTACCATACCATACCACAGAATACCATACATCACATCATACCACTACACTCTATTCTATGTTGAGTATGTTCACTTAATTAAACTAGACTAAATAATTACTGTCGTTCCAATTGAAGTGTTCCTCAAATATTGATTCAATACATTACCTCGGGCTGGCCAATTCATTTGATCAAGTTCCTCGAAATATTCATACACTTCCTAGTATAATTGTAAACTTCCTGTTGAATAGTTTGAATGCGCCAATCACCTTTGTTGTTTGTGCAACTAACTAATCATAAATAGAAAGGAAGTGACCAGAAATTATCAAATACTTGGAATTGGCTCTTTCACAGGAAGTGTATGAATATCTCGAGGAACTTGATGAAATGAATTGGTCAGCCCGAGGTAATGTATTGAATCAATATTTGAGGAACACTTCAATTGGAACGACAGTAAACCTTACCTTCAAATCATACTTCTTGACAGCTTGAACAATAACTTCAACAATTGTGGTGGTCTTTCCTGTTCCAGGCGGCCCGTGAATAATCCCCACGTCTCGACATGACAATGCAAACCTTACTGCATCACGCTGGCTCTCGTTAAGGTTCGCATTGTAGAACACCTCCTGCCTAACCGAGCCATCATCTCGATTTCCCGCAAGGCTTGATAAATTCAGTGGTGCGCCAATGGCAGTATCGCCAAAAAGGACAGAAACCAAATGGGACGAGCAAAATGAGGATGGTATACAAAGTGTTTCCAGGGCTCTGAAATAAAGTGGAATTTTGGGATATATTGTAAACATTTGTTTGAAAATTTAAGTTTGAAGTCATACCATACATTACCATACCATACCATACCATACATTACCATACCATACCATACATTACCATACCATACCATACCATACCATACCATACATTACCATACCATACCATACCATACCATACCATACCACATCATTCAATTACTATACCGTAATTCAAATTTCTAATTTATATTAAAGTAACCTTTTCATTCGTTTAAAAGTCACATCGTTAGCCAAACGAGTGACTCTCATCAGCCGATCCTCATCGAATGATTGCAAATCAAATGCTTCTTCAAACGCAACAACAACAGAGGTCTCTGACACACGAGTAACAATCCCAGAAGACAGTTCTGCAACATTATTGTCGGCAGAAGAGTAAGATAGACCCACAATGTCACCTGAAGTAAGAAGTGCTTGTGTTACGTTGACTCATTTAACAAAATGAGCGCCAGTGGTCCAGTAGGAATCATCTCCTATTGATCCAGTGTTACTACAGGAGGAAACCTAAACTAAACTAACTTTATTTACACTGGATAGCTCTATCAATTCTAAACGTTCTCCCTAGAGGCCCCAGAAAGGGTCGTCTGCTCACCTGAGTCATCTCTTTTATTGAAACTAGTTTCACTGTGTGTGATTATATTATAATTTGAACGATTGCAAAATCAATACTGTACAATATAATACACCTAACATTTGTACATCATATTGTACATTGAATTAGTCATACCTGCTGTAATACAATGAGCTGGTAGAGGCAAATTTTTCGAAGAATGTCCCTTGGATTTCCCCAAAGTTAGCAAAGAGCGGCCATATAAACCGGTTTTCCTACCAAATACGACCAGTTTTCGCAAGCAAACACCTTTATTTTCTAACGTTGTATTATCGGCGTTTTCATAAAACGCTCTAGATTCATTTATTTCAGCTTGTCTTTCCAAATTCAGCAATTCTAATGTTTTTTCGACAAACGAGTTTAAATCCGCCATATTGGAATAATTTTGTCACAGAACCGATGTCAAGGTCGGCACTAGATCATAGACAAGATACGCACATATCTGAAACTGCAATACATACGAGTCAGCGGTATTCGATATTTAAAATTCAAATAAATTTAGTGCGCGAAATTGGGAAAAACGCGCGAAACCAAAGCAATATGGCTTCCATCGAAGAGTATAGCGATAGTGACCGGGTGCTTGTTTGCGCTTCACAAGCAGAAATGCTTGAGAAATTTGAAGAGTACAAAATAAAAAC
>CACRXK020003378.1:0-35000 GCA_902702795.2 Paramuricea clavata | reverse complement strand
GTTGGCAGAGCATTGGACTAGCAATGGTCGCGGGTTCGATTCCCACCGTGGCCAAGCATAACTTTTCAGCTTGCCCAGTGTGGATGCACACTCAGAGTAACATCACAAACATCATATTCACCTGAGTACACAACACCAACACACACAAAATACTGACACATTTTTTTGTAAAATTATATCAGTACTGTTGCAAACTACATGATGTGGCGAGTCATAAGTAACTACATGAGCAAACTCTCAGACGACTTCGACAAGGTAATTCTGGAATATAGAAAAGCAAAGAGTGGTGCGGTGGAAGAGGAACCACAGTGGCGAAGGTGCTTGTCTGCTACAGCTAGTGCATTTGGAATGCCTCTTGGTCTCATGTATATCAATGAGAAATTTAGCGGAGCAAGTAAGAAACAGGTAAGCAAGGTATTAAAGAAATTCCTTTATACAAACTAGCCTGAGTAACAAGCCCTAAATTGCCTTCCTTAAGTGAGGGTGGATCGAAAGGAAAAGAAGGCCGGACGCAAATCTCCGTTTGGCCGTATGTAAAACAGCCAAAATCCGGCTTTTCACCAACGGAAAACCGCCCGCTGCCGTCTTTCATCAGGAACCCTGTTTATTACTACAATTTTATTTCTGTCTATAAACACAGATAGAAGAATTAATCACAGAAATTCAGCACATTTTCATTTCAAACTTGGACAGTGTTGACTGGATGGACGAAGAGACAAAGAAGAAAGCACAAGATAAGGTACTATATATAGTTTAGTGAATAAAAGATTACCTCAAATTTTCAGTTTACCAAATGTTTTTCTCCGGATTATTTTTTGCTTTATATTCTCCAGTGAATTACACCTTGTTCATACCCAGATTCACAAATTTTGAATAATATTTAAGAAATATGAACATTATCCGCGTTTCTATACATGCAGTTATCTGCCTCGTCCCCAGGCGCTAATAAAAAAATTTCATGCGAGACTATTGCGAGTCACTATATGAAATGTTTACATGAACTAGTGCGTCACATTATAGGCGCGCGAAGGGGAGTGGGATATGAGCGTTCGATGCCCCAAGCCCACAACTCCCTGCGCTTGTTCGTCGCGATGCACTACTTCATGTAAACCTTTCATATAGTGACTCGCATGAAATTTTTTTATTAGCGCCTGGGGACGAGGCAGTGCAGTTATAGAAATACCCGTGGAAGTTTGGAAGAACGATTTGGAATTCAAAACCCGAAGAAGTTTGGAATTTCGAGTTCTCCCAAACTACCACAAGTGTTTCTATACTTGTTGTTCCACTTAATCTAATAAAATGAATACTTATAACAATTTGCAGCTTTGTACTTGTGGTTTGCTCTGGTTAAATCATCCTTAATATATTTAAAAAAGTCTTCAAAAATAAGGCCATTTAGCCATAGATCCACAAGTGATATACTCTCTACGCTTTTCCAGTGTTGGCCATTTTAATAAACACAGGAAAAATGTTTTCTATTTCTTCTATAATATCATTCAAAAAGCTTTTTATAGTTATTTTTTATATCACCTAATTTGTGAATTCTCATCAGACACCTGAGCATAAAATCCTCTCGAGGTTGCCATTTGCTCGTGAATTTCACCACAAAATAGTCAAGTTCTCCTTTTTTAAACTGAAAATTCGCTTTTTGTCCCGTGGTTTCTTCATTTCGTTGTCAAAATTAGTAATATCAGTCTTTTCGATTGTAGAACGTGTTAAAATTGTTTTGTTTACGTTGTCAAAATCAAAGCTGCGAGATGGGAAATTTCCTATGTTTCCATAATTATAGAAAAACGCTCTCGACCAATCAGCGAGCGCGTACTATAAATGTTAAATTATAAAAATTATAAAAAATATTTATCTTACTCATTCAAGGCTAAAGCAATATTGGAAAACATTGGCTATCCCGAATACATCAAAAATAAAACTGCCTTGGCGCAAAAATATGATGGGGTAAGGTCACGGTTTAAATCAGGTTTGACACACATTTTAAAGTTTTGAGATGCCATATTGGTTTATATATTTTTAGCTGGAGCTAACAGAAGATTACTTCGACAACGTTTTAAAGAAGTCCGCGTTCTCTGCGAGGGAGAATTATAAAAAAATAAAAAAACCTGTCAGCAACAAAGAGTAAGATCTTTTTGGTTATTTGTTATTTTTAATAATAATAGTGTGATTGATACTATTTCATACTCTGACGCCATCTTCGCGCCACGCACGCCTTCAAACTTCGAAAAAGGCGCGAAGATTAGATTATATCTATCAGGCGTTAAAGCAACCCTATTTATTTTGTATTGGTGTAATATGCAATTTTCTATCGTTGTTAGATGGTATATGCGACCGCAAGAAGTGAACGCATACTACTCATCCACGAAAAATAAGATTGGTAAGATGGTTGTTGTAATTAATGGTTTACAAAAAGGAAGCACATATAGCGCTGTATTTTGATTCTTATATCGTAGCACCACAAGATACACTTGGACTGGCCTATGCAGGACTCGCATTACTGACTTTAATAATGAAAGGAAACACGCAGACGTTAATAAAGGGTCCAACTTGTTTCCCTGATATACTCCACATGTAACTGCTAAACTAATATGATTCTGACTATTTGTTGTTTATAAGATTTGGTCTATGGAAACACCATGTAATTGTTATTGCAAAGCTTTCAATCGTAAGCACGGATGATCGTCAGTGCATATATTGAATAAATAATATATACACATAATTTGTTGTTTATTTCTGTATTAATTTCTTACTTATTTTACTGCTAGTATTCCCTGCTGGTATTTTACAATCTCCATTTTACAACAAGGATCGACCAAGGTACCAATTATATATAGCGCATAAAGTTTACTGATAAAATTTACTAGAAATAGGGCCTAACACTATTTGGGTTACTTTATTTTACTGGTAAAATTTCCTGGATATTATCTCACATCCTACCATAATCTGGTTAATGTAACCAGGAATCTGGTTATATTTAACCAGAACGTCCTTGTTAAAATAATCAGACTATGTTCGGTGAATCAGGGACTCCTGTATTGTTATATGTTTGGTCAAATTAACAGACTATGGTGGGAAGTTAAAATAACCAGGTAATATAACCAATCCAAATAGGGTTATTTCTATAGGTTATAGTCAGTTTTATGGTCGTTTCGTCCCCCTTCACGTTTCGTCCCCAACACAGACATCACCCGAAAATTGGTAGGACTAATTTTGGCGACATTTTGCATCATAGCGCTCGTGTAAGGAAGCAAAAAACTTAAAAAATCTTAGGTTTTGTCATGTGTGTTGAAGATTACCACAAACTGACACAAACACATTTTTTAATCCAGTCCCCCCTCGACGAACTGACGTCCGTGTTGACAAAAATATTGCGATCTCAAGCTCACTAATAGCAGTCATTCTGTCATTGGTCTAGTTTTCCTCAGACTCAGTTCCAATTAAAATAAAGTCAAGTGTCACTATAATTATAATTATAATAGTCACTGACAACAGCAATATTAATATTGTGAAATAAAAGCCAAATATTTAAGTTACATTTCAAAGTTTCGGAATTTAAATACAAAAATGTGTATTATCCAGGCATACAATCCACTGAGATACAATCTCAAAAAGTAAGATATATTGTATTAAGGAAGTAGGTTATAGATAAAACAGTATCTATAGTCTGGAGACGAAACGTGAAGGGGACGAAACGGCAAAGGGACGAAACGACCAGGGGACGAAACGACCGGGGACAAAACGGCAAGGGGACGAAACGACCAGTTACCAGCCAGTAATATACAATGTCACAGTTCGGTGAAGGTTTAATTGAATAGGCTGCCATAATTCGAGTGCATTATTTTAATTTTTCTTCAAGGGCATTGAACTATGGATCAATTGGTGCTGTTGTTGGTCACGAAATTACACATGGTTTTGATGACAACGGTAAGCAATAAACAATCTCTTTAAAGAAAGAACATTGCTTAACACTCGTGGCACAAACAATCGCCATACACTAAAAACACTTCTGGTTAAGATTGGTTAACCTATAGAAAATAACCCTATATTTGGGTTAACTTAATATTCCTATTTAAATGTCATGGTTATTTTAACCTACAGTAGTCTAGTTGTACATTTGGTGATAACTGTACTTCCGTTTACAATGCTAATTTCAAAAACTATCAATGAGTGGTCGCTCTATTACATGTTAAATTTTCATTTGAATTGGTAGCATGACTATTCTTGTAACAGCAAAAAAAGGGTGTTCTAAAACATTTGACCTGTACTGTATATATAATAGAGTGATGCCATGTAGTAGAAATGTGGATAAATATCGAGATGGAACTAATACTGTAGTGATAGAAATGTATGTCCGAAAACCCCATCTGTACAAAAAACCAATGCACCATTAGTTGTATCGACCAAGACGCCCAAAATTTCGATATTGTAGAGTACTACTGTACCTATACTGGTCTCCCACGTTTCACGTTTGCATGAAATGCAATGATTTCTTAGCCTGATATGCTATTATCCTATAAACAGGGCGACGATTCAATAAGTTCGGGAACCTCATTAAATGGTGGAGCAATCATTCCATAGAAGCATTCAAGAACAAAACAGAATGTCTTATACAACAATATTCAGATTATAAATACTTCGGTAAAAATGTAAGTGGATGTTTAGTGGATGTAGAGTATGATGGACTTAATTTTATATTGTAAAAGTGTAAACAACATTCCTCGTGGTTTGAATGACTTGATTTTCCCGAAAGCCGGATAGCGCATGGAATTTACATTGTACCCTTATTTTTTACTTGAGTTTTACTTCATTGCAAACTTTATACTACATGTATATTTATTCTAATTTAATTTAGACTATGTAATACTTTAATAACTTTATTACTTTTCATACCATCTTTTTTATATTCTATAGTTTATACAGTAGTTATAAACAGATTACAATCTTTTATTTTATTTTATAATTTATACACAGCTCTAAATTTATAAGTTATAGATAACTTATACATTACAGGTTTTATATTTTGCTCTACTTTTAAGATGCTTGAACGTTTTAAAGCCCAGGTCACACTACATAACGATAACGATACGATAAGACCATTAGGCTCTCAAAATGAAAGTGGTAACAACTACTGGCAGGCAAAGTTTTAAATTTTGCAAACAATCTACATTCGGTCATGAATCGATGTATATTTGCTTTAATATAGATAAAAGGAAAGCAAACGGTTGGTGAAAATATAGCTGATAACGGCGGAGTAAAACAAGCTTATCAGGTTCGTGTGCTTATACAGTCAAAACGCAAATGTAAGGAATCAGAGACGAAGTCGGACTTAGGATCTCGCCCCCATGGACTCCGGATCCTGACTCGTAGATTCCGGATCGTGGCTCCGGACCCATTATCATAAAAGTCAATGGATTTCTTTATCTGGATTTATCTGCAATCGCCCACAAAATATATTGAGACTTTTCGAATCACTCCCCCCTCCCCCCCCCCAACACCTCAGTTGACTTGTCGGTACTGTACTATATTATACATGTGAATAATAGGGCGTGTAGGATCATATAGAGTGACTACTATACACATGCACACAAAATGCATTCAAGCTTGCTGCTTTTATCCATGTCCTAGTTTTATTTCAGAATAAACCTAAACAAAAACATATATAATGAGTTATAGAACTTATATTGTTATTCTAATTTCCAAACCCTTTCTTCCAATTAACTATGGTAGAAGTTAAATTCAAAACACTATGCTAAAACAACATTAATCAAAACTTAGATTTTTCTGGATTGTTCTTTACAGTGCAGGAGATTAATGTTATTTTTTATTTGATTCAGGCCTATCAGGTTATAAAAAGAAGCTAGGTGGTGAACGATTACTTCCAGGACTTAACGCAACAAATGATCAACTATTTTTCCTTGGATTTGCTCAGGTAAAAAATCACAAATGCCGACCTCGTTGCCGATCAGGACGGCAAAAAATTACCGAACTTGAGATGAGATGGGAATATACACTCTTCTTAAATCTAATATCTGATTCTTGTATCTGATAAAGGCCACGTCTCAATAACGAAAACAAGGTTCTATATAGCCAAGGTGATCTACTTTCCGGAAGCGTGTATTTAGAGCAAAAGAGACAAGTAAACGAATGGAAAATATGATAAAAAGTTATTACATACAGTTATTTCAATAGAGTTTAAGAGTTTTGAGTATTATTACTAGATGGGTATGCATTTTGTTCGAAAATGTGAATTTCCCACTAAGCACACAGTAAATTTTTGGTAATAATTTACTGTATTTCACAGGTATGGTGTGGCAAGTCCCGCAGACAATCTGCTTTATCCCAAGTCGAGAATGGCGTTCACACGCCTGGAAAATTCAGGTACTTTAAATAGAAAGCCATGGTTGATCTGTTGTTTTGGTTTAGTTCAGTGAATTCCCTAAAACCACTAATGAAACAATAGTTGAGTAGACAACATTTTCGAACTAAAACTACACAATATTTTGTCAAAGTGTTACTAACCTCAAATATGATGTTTCAGTATGGGTAATATTTGCGTTATTTTGAGAAGAAATAATATGCAAATTATTGACATATGCAAATTATCCTATGACGTCAAATTGTATCATGCCTAATGGCTTTTGAAACAACTTTTGTAACTCTTATAGATATATTCTTATAGATATAACTGACTTAAATTTGTCAACATATAATATATATATTTGTAGTATTTTTCATAACACATACATATGAACAGTTTTATGATTTCGATGCACGATATCCCAATTGAAGTTTTTTTTCAAAAAGTTATTCATTGTGACGTCATAGTGTGGAACATTTGCTCATAAAAAATTGCTGTCATTTAAAAGAACCTGTAGGAATTAAGCTAGCTATAATGAGGAGTGGGGGATACTTAAAACTAAATTCCTGCACCCATCTGAGTGAATTTTCATTTTCAATATTCTTTCTTTAGGGTAATCGGTACGTTATCAAACTCCGAATACTTTGCTAAGGCATTCAAATGTACTTCGGGAAGCAGAATGAATCCAAAAAAGAAATGTGGAGTCTGGTAAAACGTCCTTTCAAAACTTCGTTTAGTCGTGTTTAAAATGTTGTAGTATCTTATGATTTACAGTAGGAGGGTGTTCGTAAGAGTTTCGTGTATTACCCGTACTTTCACCGGATAAACTGACTTTTCAAACAAACTTTTGCTTTGATTGAAGTTTTTTAATAGGATTTACACTTCACACATTTTCACCAAATTTTACCATTATCCTAGCTTTATATGACAAAACAAAAATATAACATAAACAATGACTTTTTAGTACTTGTACTTTGATAGGGCTAACCGAGCAAAGTCAAGCATGCACGAGTTTTTTCAAAGACGATCAGAATTGCACGAGTCCGAAGGACTTTTCGGACGAGTGCAATTTGAAGTCTTTGAAAATCTCACGAGTGCATGTTTTTACAAATTGGACGAGATGTTTGCGACATATTTCTTTTTTTCGATGTAGTTTTTTTTTCAAGGAAATTTTATTTAAGTATAAAAAACGCTAAAAGAAACTTCCATACTTTGTTAAAAGAAACTTCCATACGGCAAAAACCTGCCTTAAAATAGGGTTAACTTGACACACTTTGATCAAAGTTTGGTTTGTTAAAAGAAACGTTGATACTGTACTGTAAATCATCCTTGTCTGCATGCAAACACCTAGAACTGTTTTTCAAACAAAATCCAAATTATGTTCCATTCAATTTATAACGATCGTAAAATTAGAGTTCAAATAACGATTTCAATAGTTTAGCAAATGTGAAATATGATTTCTAGACTCCTGTATAAAGGCAGTGAAATGTAGATTTGAAATGGTATTATTGTAACCAAAACATATAGCATGCTGTACAGTAATGTTAGTGTAATTATGCATGTAATAAATCATAGTGAATAAATAAAGTTTAGTATTATAACAATATTGTTTCTGTCGTTATTGATTTGCATTAATCATTACATTAGGCATAGCCTGCATAACGGCTCAGAGAAAGTAGAGCCTGCACGAAACCCCCTGCTTTGCCGTATTTACCCGTTCTCTCAGAAAACGAGAAATCTGATTGGTTCAAAATGAAAAAATATGCTAATTTATGCTAAAATTGATACAAACACGGCGGATAGGCGTTTCTTTGAGTTTTGCATTCAAAAGAACTTAAAAGCCACGATTTACGGTTGAACATTAAAGTTATTTACGAACTTGGTTCACGAAGCTCTAGAGATATTGACTGTGGTGTCTTCGTTGGATTGCTGTCTGTTAGCAGCGCCTCTTTCACAACTCACGAGCGTGTTCGTTTTCATAAATTCATCGACGACAAACAGATTTTTTCTTCATGATTTTGTAGCTAATAATTTTGTGCCAGGAGAGAATTGCTATAAATGCTTATGTCTTATGAACAGGACTTGCTCTCTGTGAAGTGATGGCTTTAAACACCTTTAATATTCTCTTATCAGCATCGCTCGAAACTTTAACATTTAATACATCACGGTTGACCGCTGTCGAAACTATAAATTCTATTTGTACGTGTGCGAGAAAGCTACGAAATATCGTAGATACGGACTGCAAACTACTTGTGACAACGATGGAGATTGCCCTAGGCCTAGCGCTATTCCCACAGACTTCAATTTTCTTTAGCCGCCATCCGTATATTACAGTATTTCGTTTTGAAATTTGCGAACATAAACAATCTGTGTGATTGGCCAATTTTGACATCTGTTTAAAGTGGGCGTAGCCCGCAGGCTAAGTGGGCGGAAATGGCAAAGCAGGGGGTTTCGTGCAGGCTCTACTTTCTCTGAGCCGTTATGCAGGCTAACATTAGCATTGACTGGATTCCCTGCATGCACGCACAATCAAATATTTTTTTACAGGAAAGAGAAAAATGAATTCTTTTTTAATTAATACATGTGTTCTATAATCCTAATATATTTCAAGACTTACATAGTTACAGGTAAGCTAAATCCAATTCGTAGGCTAAATCCTAATAATTCTAAATCTGACCTCTCACTATTGTCGATATTTTAAAATTAAAATCCTCCTCCAATCCTGACCCTCAAATATTGTTAATATTAGGAAACAACACTTTTTAAATCAATTATTGAATTCGGAAACTTAGACAGATAGCTAACTCCACATAATTCTTGTAATTGGCATGTAACTCCTTACTCCTCAATTCTTAATCCAACTAAGTTTCGAAATTTTGAACTGGTAGCGTCGCTAGGCGAATTTGTTCGCGCGAAGCGAAAAACCGAAATTTAAAAATACTGAATATTGATACCAAAAAAATAATACCAATAACATTGATCTTTTTCCATTCCAAAATCGGTCACACTTTCACCCCAAATTTTACAAAAATTAAAGGAAAAGCAATCTTTGATTCTAATTACTATCTATACGCAACAATCACATCCGTATTCAAACGTCACACTGCGCCACTAAAACATCGATACACAACAATAAAAGAAGCGTGGTCCCCCCGCCCCTCAATCCCGAATATATTATGTACTGTTTAATAAACGAGCAGGAGTGTTTTATTAGGTTTAGACCTAATAAAACACGACCTGCGAGTTTATTAAACTGCTTCAAACACGACTATACAAATTCAATAGATATACCGCCTTATTAGTATTCTTTATATAAAAAATACTAATGAGGACACGACAACAATAGATACTGCCTTATTAGTAGTATTCTTTATATAAAGAATACTAATTAGGAGTGTTTTATCAGGTTTAAAGCCACTGCACGTGACATATTATGGTTGACATGATTCGCCAACAAGCTTATGAATTATTAATGAGTGTTTGAATAATAATGTAAAATTATAATTTCATAATTTTATTATCATAATTTTATTTTAATTATACAATTACCTGACAGCCATTAGTATGTGGTCCACTGTTTGCCTAAAAACACATGACAAATTATGTAACAAATAATAATGTACATGTACATGTAATTATCAGCATACAGTATTTTAAAGTTCATTCAATTTCAAAATATACATTATTTACCATAGACAGTAAACCAGCCTTGTCGTGTTTTAACTTGAAATTCTCATCTGGAAAAGCAACCCCACCATATATACTACACAAGCCTGTACCATCACCCTGCAAATATGATGCAAACAATTACTGATTGAGTTTAAAGGGGCACTGTCATCAAACTTTTTATTTTCTTAAACGAAAATGCTCTTAAAACTGTATAATAACTTGTTTTGAAGAATTTTGTTCCCATGCTTAGTTCTTCAGATATTTCATTTTGTTTGTAATCATGTGACGTCATTTACTCAATTGCATATATAATGAGATATCAGTAATTGTTGTGTATCTTTGCAATTTTTTATGGATTTGTTTTAAAAAACAGTATGCTTAATGATGTAGGTTAAATTAAAAAACGCGCCGCATCTTTCGAAAGATTTTGATAAAAAATAGCAAAGATACACAACAATTACTGATATCTCATTAATATATGTAATTGAGTAAATGACGTCGCATGGTTACAAACAAAATGAAATATCTCAAGAACTAAGCATGAGAACCAAAATCTTCAAAACAAATTATTATACAGTTTTAAGAGCATTTGCGTTTAAGAAAATAAAAATTGTGATGACACTGCCCCTTTAAAATCTAACAAAATCTTCTATAAATCGGCTAATTGTTATGAGTGTATAGTACTGTAATTTGATTAAGTGATATCATACTGAAATTGGTTCTGACCAGGACATATTCATAGGCTGCATGGATGGAAATAGATTTATATTTGTTCATCCAAGATTTTAGAGAACAATCGTGGATTATTAGGAATTAATGGCGATACTTAACAATTATTGAATGAGGTTGAGCATTATATGAAGAATTATCAAGGATAAAAAGACATTTCGCACCTGTTGGTACAATTCGTTGAAAGGTGATGAAAGTTCGAAGTTGATGTTAATTGATTACAGGAGGGTCAATATAAGATTCCGGCAGTCAAGCGCAACAGTTAACTCTCTTTGACCATGCATTTAATAAATAACCTCGGAACCTCAAACATAGACGGATTTTGTGGGAGGGTGCTACCCCCCCAATATTAGCTATAACCCCCCCAAACAAAATGTCCACCCCTCCAAAAAAAATTTCAACCCCCCCATATTCTGCATAATAAAAAATAATTATATAGTCCACTCCAACGTGCAGAGTGTTGATGAAACAAAATAAATGTAGGAGTACACTCAAATAGAAAAAGACAGTGCAATACTCTGAAACTAATCGCTCCTCGCTTGCATTCACTGATTTATTGGAGCAACTTGTAAAGTTTTGAAACTCTATTATCTCCCCTGAATAGAGTTTGCAGTGCCTTGTCATGCAAATAGCTTGCTCGCAAGGAACATTTGGAATTTTTACGAACATTATTTTTAGTTTTTAATTCTTTTAGGAAATAGACTTGCCTAGATTTAATCTTTACGCCCCAAACATTATTTACATCGGAGTTGCGTCATAAATTGTACTCGGATTCAAACGACACAATGTCAATGACTATATAAAAGTAAAAGCATATTGTGTATTGGCCTATTGGGTTTACACTTTTACAGGTTCATTTAACGTTAACTCTCTCAAGTCTCAACAGACTTCCGGACATGCCAAATCCATTGATATGACAACTTCAAAAAACTTTTTTTCGAAGCTAGAAATCATGATTTTTTTCAAATTTTTCCAGGGATACTTTGTTTTCTGCTCTGTAGACTCCCCCTCGCGGCTCTAGTGATCCACCCCTAGAATATAGACTTTACTGGGGTTTGGTGACACTTTGTGTTGCTTCAGTCACCTGCTCACGGCTCACCCCCCTAAAATTTCTGGCACCACCCCAGTAAAAAATATGAAAATCCGTCTATGACCTCAAACGAGAGATTCCAGACGTACACCCTTGCAAATTATGTGATCACGACAGATCACCCCATAACGTTAACCCTGATTCAAAAACATGATTTAGGAGGCGGTCTAGCCTCCTCCGCAGGCATCGCCTTTCAATTATCGGGCAAAATTTGCTTGCAGGCAAAAAAAATAACTTTCTATAGTACGTGAACTACGAGATGCCTGCGGAGGAGGCTAGAGGCGGTCAAATCCGTTCAGACAGCGGAACACTATATTCATGAAATATGCTTTAAAAAGTTAGATTAGAAGATGTCTAAACAACGCGAAATTTGGGTATTGTGTTTACATCAGAGGGTCCTCACACTGCTCATAAATTTGTCAGTAATTTTACCCATAATCATATAGAAGGCAAAATTACTCAAATATGATTGACAAATGAGGAAGGCATTTTTTTCTTAATTCAGGGCAAAATTTAAATTTTGAGTCACTGTGGGGTATTATTTTAATCCAGTTTTCGAATCAAAATACTTAGGGCTTTTGCAGTGTGTACAAATACATATGTACATGTACATGTGCCAGTTAAAGTTCATTTGTAACAAGGTTATACTCCATACAGCACCTTTATAAAATCACCTCCTTGGACCATAAAATCTTTAATAACCCTACATAATAAACACCAAAGAGTGGGAATTTATCATTAGGCCATCAGAGACAACTTGTTCCATGATTGTCTCTTGAATGAAGCAGCTACAGTTTTTTTTATTACAGACAATTGCATCTTATACTGTACAATACTGTACGTGTTTGGTGAAAAATCAGGCTGATTTGGCTCTTAACTGGTTCGTATTTCTAGTCAAAAACAATTGTTCCTGGTTTAGAATTTGAAATTATGATATTAAATCAAGCATACATGTATATCTGCTAACCCACTGATGCAAGTTTTTACTGTACTACAATAACTAAATATTCTATAATATCAAATACTGTGTATGAAAAATAGCAGTAAATGCAGCCATAATCAGCATGCGACTTAAAATATCAATAATTCAATAATGAAATATATTCTGGAGAAAAACAAGTTTTAAACTGAAGATAACAATAAACAAGACAAAACAATAAATTGTTATATTTTTTTTCAAAATAAATATTACTTAGAAATATCACCTGCATGTGCATTGTTTTGTCTTGTTTTGACAAGAATCTTCAATTTACAAAATGCTGTTCTACAGTAGATGCAAGTTTTTCACAATAATACCTGTGAAATGTTGCAGTTTTAAAACCAATAGGGGCGCCATCCTTTCTACAATTAACACAAGGTAAAACAGTTCAATTTAAAACCTGGTGTATCTTCTCTCAAAAGCTACAGGTAGACAGAATTTAGTAATGACTATATAATAATGATCATGTATTTTCCAGAAAGCCTATCAAGCCTCGAAGCCTGAAATAATGGTCGCACATTGGACATTTTCCAACCAAATTACACCAGTTTTCCAATAAAATGCTAAATTATTAGCCAGATTTTTTGTCTAGAAAAAATAGCAGCAAGTTTAACCATAGACTGCGTCCGATCACTCTGCAAACAGATCTGGAAAATATCACATCCTGGATCCTGAGGAACATTTGCAGAAGTAGCATGCAAAAAGAATGTGGAACAATTTCAATTTTTCACACATAGGAATTTTCACGTATCATAGATCACACTTCCTTATTTGAGACATGTAACTTCCTCATTATTGAGATATGTAACAATTAGTCAAGTATACATTAACAGTTGCATACTGGCATAATCTATGGTTAAATTTTCCAAATATTTATTGTTTTTATGCAATTTTGAGGAACAGTTGTAACAGGCAAATTCAGGAAACGAGGAACAATGAACACTATTCCCAAGACTGTCTAGAAAGAATACCTAGTTGTAAATTTAAATTAAAGTATTTTGAAAGTAGGGTATAGTGTTAGGCATAAACTGCTACTGTATCTTTTATTTGTCGTGATTTGCCCAATGTGATTTGCCATCAGTCAAAATGAAATAAAAATAATATCTGATTAAATTTGAAAGCTTGCAAACAAATTTTGGTTGGACATTTTTTCTGGACAATTGTCGAAATTTATTTTACTGTAGGTCTAGTAATGTATAAAATTTACACTTGAAATTTCAATGTACAACACCCTCTAACAATTAGTTCTGTCGAGTGAGATGCCCAAAATCAATGTTCACTTACTTATATTCTCCAGTACAAAACTGTCTGCAAGAAATAAAGATTGGCAGGATTAGACTGGTCTAATTTATACTAGAAAAATAATTTATCTTTCAAAATTTAACTTGGAAAGAAAAATCAAATAGGTATATCACCACTAAAACAAACTATTGCTGCAAATCATCTTGACAGGGTCTTAGCTATACACCTGTAGCTAGAAGATAATGATGGCCAGCTTAATTATATTTATAAAAATGCTGTGTGCATGGGTTCATAAAATAGAGCATTGCTACAGGTCACCCGATTAGCGTGTTTGACGCCAGCTGACAGCCGGAAATTTTGTCTCCGATTGCTCGGCTGCCAGCCGGGCTGTACTATAGTATACTGTTCGTTCAAAAAATGTGCGCATTTCGGAAACTGGTTCTAGAATGTTTTCATAAGCAGAAAACCACCAAAATTACATTAAATTTTCCGAAAATCATCGAAATGCATCTAAATTCATCTTCCCAATGCATACAGCTAGCTATGCGACAAGTAAATAAATGAGAAAAAAAAACAATTACGGCAAAGAGAAAATTGAGAATTATGTCTGTAGTATACTGTACTATACTACAATACATCACAGCTATGTACCTGCCAGCAATACGGCTATCAGCCGATTACTACAATACATCACGGCTGATAGCCATATTGCTGGCTGGTAGCTGTGATGTATTGTAGTATACTACAGTGTACTACAGATATACTACAGTATACTACAGACAAGATCGGCTGATAGCCGTATTGCCGGCTGGTAGCCGTGATGTATTGTAGTATACTATAGTATACTACAGACAGGCCCAGCTGATAGCCATATTGCATTATTTTCATATCGATGATTTTCAGAAAATGTAATGTAATTTTGGTGGTTTTCTGCTTATGAAAACATTCTGGAACCAGTCTCCAAAATGCACACATTTTTTGAACAAACAGTATACTATAGTACAGCCCGGCTGGCAGCCGAGCAATCGGAGACAAAATTTCCGGCTGTCAGCCGGCATCAAACGTGCTAATCGGGTGTACAGGTATATGCAGTACGGTACCTAAAATGGCCAGAATTTAGATAGATAGAAAACTTTATTTACAGGGCCGTCTGACAAAATGTCCAATGACTGTGAGTCTGGGTCGGACATATGCATGATGTCCGATGATCTTGAAAGTTCAGTTTGGCTTGGCAATAAGTCTGAATGACACACATTAATATCAGTGTGATCAATGTATTATTTCCGACAATAAGTCTGCAATAAGTCTGAATGACACACATTAATATCAGTGTGATCAATGTATTTTTTCCGAACAGTAAATGTTGTGAAGATATTAAATAATTTGTGTCATTCATATTTATTTCCAAGCCAAAATTAACTTGCTTGCCTATAACAGCAGTACAGTAAGATTTCAACAACTTAAGCCCATTTTGCAGTTCACCTTTTAAGGCCCATTTCCACTAAGGAAAATTTTCCGCAGAAAGAAAATTTTGTAAAATGTGAGTGGCCAACACAAATTTTCCGTCGGAAAAAAATTTTGAAGTTGAAAATTTTCAACTTTTAACAATGATATTTTTGGAAAATTTTCTGTCTGTGGAAATTTTTCTTGAGTGGAAATGGGCCTTTATACATTACTCTGATCCGGGTCAGACAAGTTACAATAAACCTCAGTTTCACTTAGGTTGGACGGAATGTCCGGTGGTTAATTTCTGACTACGTCAGACAATTTCACGAATGGGTCGGACACTCGGACAATGTCGACCGATATTTAAGGAAGTGGCTATATCTACGGGCCCGTAAACAGACTTCGCCAGGCTATATTTACGGCACTCTCGTTCTTAGTCTCCATACAATCTGTATTTATCGTTAAAGTCAAATTAAAACAAAAATAACCCTAACCCCAATCCTTCCCCTAACCCTAACCCGAAAAAACCCTGTCACACCTCGGATTCGAACCCGCGGACTACAACACAGCAGCCATTTGCCTAACCTTCTGAGCTATTTTCGAGCTCGCTGAAATCCGTTGTAAACAATACGCTTTATAATGACGGTTCGGTACATAGAGTGCCGTAAATATAGCCTGGCGAAGTCTGTTTAAGGCCGCACAGACAGTTTATAAATAGAATACAAATTGATTCCATTTACCTAAAATTTTCAGCAGTTTTCGGTACAACGTCCGCAAATAACTCCATTTTCAATCTTCCAACATCCTACAACACAAGACAAATACATCAAACTCAAGTACAACAAAGTTACACAAAAAATAACACGTGCTATACAACCAATATTTTAACGACTTGATTATTACACAGTGTTGCTTCCCCCACCAGAAAATTATACTTCATCCATGATGATAAATAAATAGACAAATCGAATATGAACCGAACTCAATAGAATAATCTATAGTTTTGCGAATTCATACCTGACCGCCGATAGAAATGTCGAAAAATACCACTGGATTGGAAGCCATCTTGAATTTGACGAAGTTTATACTTCATGTAGTCAAGTGATATAAACCGATTCGAGAAATGGTGGTCATTCTTTTTGCTTCCCAAAATTAACTTCACAGACACTTGAAGACTAACAGTTTTACAAAGTATAAAATAATATCATGTATTCTCTTTGAGAAATTAATTGTTAAAACTTCCAATGTTTATACTATTTGGGGTCCTAATTTAGCGAGTCAAGCAAGCCTTATAATTTCACTTGCATGGATTGTTTTGAGCTTTGCCCTAAATATAAACAACCTTTTAAACAGCCTATGTTGAAAAATTGTTTTAAATTTCTACTTTTCTTTATATTACTCCAGATTTTTTAAAGAGCTCATCGCCTCGAGTCAGGGAAAACCATTGAACTAAAATATATGGAACGCTACCTTAACTGAACATGCCCAGACTTGCCTGAAGCCAAATTTTACCTCCAGACACGCGTGTCTGGAGGTAAAATTCACGCGCGTTGTCGCGTTTCCTGCGTGGCGCCGAAGAACAGCGACAGCCAACCAACATGCATTTATAGCAACATGTGATTGAAAAGGTTTTGAAAAGGAAGGCACTCTCTTGTTATGGAGCTAATCGGTTAAATTTTCATTCAATACAGCATGAATCATAACTTTTCATACGTGTATTCGATCGGTAAATCGGGGAAATGAAACATTTTTTCGTTCAAATTGAATGTGTACACAAACGACATGGATATTTCAGAGATTCAGAGTGGCATTGTAAAGTTGTAAACACGTAAGTGCCTTTACTAAATTTATTAAATATGCATGAAGCTCAATCGCATCTGCAACAGAGTAACTGAAATTGTATGTGATTTGAGGACAGTTTGTTTGCCAGGTTCAATCCTTCTTGTTCTTGAATATTCTGAAGCTCTTCGATATGTTTCCATCTTATGATGTTGCCATCTCCATCAATGGGCCATTCCATTTATTAAATATAGCCGGGCACCCCCCTATTGAGGGGTCCCTTCCAAATCCCCTTAGGATATAAACATTTTAGAACCCCCTTGGATGTGATTTTTGGAAGTTACCCCATGGATATCTTTATACCCCCTTTAGGATATCGTTTTTACCCCCTTGGATATCACTAAAACACCTAATTTTTGCTATTTTTTTTAAAAATTTTAGGTAAAAACCCCCTCCCGCATAGGATATCCAGACCCCTCAATAGGGGGGTGCCTATATTAAATGGAATGGCCCATTATAAAGGATCCTATGGACAGGGTCGAGTATCACAAAAACATCTTTGGTTGTTGGATTCTTAAAAGTTACCAGAAAATTTGCAACCCAGTGTTTTGAATGTACTAATGTTAACATCTGTGCCATCAGCTGTTACTGACCACATTTTTAGATTAGCATTTGCAACTTTTTCAAGACACTTTTTACCAGTGTGGCTTGTCCTTTGCATTCATTTTATCAGCCAAGAGGTATCCCACTGGGCATTTACAATGACTTCTGGTGCCTACCAGAAGAAAAACCAAAGCTTCTGTGGCCAATTTTTCTAAATGTCCATTAGGAATCTCATTTCCAAAGTCTACAAATCCATAGGAGTCTTTTTCTGGATTCCAAATGGTTTGTTTTCGGATAGACATTGCGTCTATTACCAAACAGTAATCTTTGTCAGTATTTGATTGGGCTCGGCTGATAATGCTTACCTCAACCTTCTGAGAAAGGGATGAGAATGCCTCATCAATAAAGCCTGGATGTAATTTTGTGTAATTCATCACTTGAGGCACATCTTGGTCTTTTTTTCTGAAATTGAAGGATCATTTTCATGTGCTGGACATGGTCTCACGGTCTGTTCTTCTGTTTAATTCCTCGTCATGTGCTGTTAATGTTGGTGGGTCAGAATGTACAGGTGAACCAGATGGAAAAGCATATTTTTTGAGTCGACATGTGTTGTTGGATGAAGGAGGCAAGTTGTAATCAGTTGATTGGAAATGCTTGCTGCCTATACGACTGTCCTGGTTGACTTGCCATGGCTTTTTATTAACTTTTTTGAACATAATTCTCCCAACATATTTGTAAAGCATTATTTTTCAAAGGAAATCCATAACAATAATAATAATTTTTATGTAAATTCAGCTTTAATTCACTTAATTATCACCCTTCTGTCTGTCTGCTTGTCTTATTTATTCTTGTGTTTGTTTTTTTTTGTAGGTGATGTACACATGTCAAAAGTCAAAATGTGTAAAATAGGCTTGTTTTTGTTATATTTTCTTTGAAGTATCTAATATCACAGGTTTATGTTTTTTTTTTGTTGTTTTTTTTCTGTGTTGGTGTTGTGTACTCAGGTGAATATGATATTTGTGATGTTACTCTGAGTGTATATCCACACGGGCCGAGCTTGAAAAATATGCCCAGCCACGGAGGAATTTGAACCTACGACCTTTGGAATACTAGCTCAATGCTCTTCCAACTGAGCTACGCGGTCAGGGCGGTTCGAGTAAGTGATATTTAGGAACTGAATCTAGTTCCTTCGATACCAATGTATTCTAGTAATATGATTTTTTTTTGGCTAGTATTCCAAAGGTCGTAGGTTCGAATCCCACCATGGCCGGGCATATTTTTCAAGCTCGCCCGGTGTGGATATACACTCAGAGTAACATCACAAATATCAGGTTTATGTTTTTTTTTTTTGTGTATAATTAAGCCCAAACTAAGAAATATTGTTGCAGAAACATTAGTGATTCTCGATGTTTCCTCAAATGTTTTCCCATTTGCCCACCTGTGGAAACATTGTTGCAGAAACAATTTTGCTTCTTGGGAAACAAGAATGTTTCCTACCAGGTTCAGACTAAGATTACAGTTGCGGAAACATTGTTTCTCCGTTTGCCCACCTTGGCCGGCTTGGGAACATTGGCAGGAAACAATGTGGATTTTTAGTAAAGTAAACAAAGGATAAATAAATACCTGTGAAATGTGAATTTTTAGTAAAGTAAACAAGAAATAAATAAATACCTGTGAAATGTGAATTTTTAGTGAAGTAAAATGAATAAATAAATACTTATAATAATAAATAAATAATAATATACTATCTATT
Source organism: Paramuricea clavata (assembly GCA_902702795.2). Classification (NCBI taxonomy): domain Eukaryota; kingdom Metazoa; phylum Cnidaria; class Anthozoa; order Malacalcyonacea; family Plexauridae; genus Paramuricea; species Paramuricea clavata. Next base: position 15,343 of record CACRXK020003378.1, on the reverse strand, counting down.
TCTTCTTATTCCTCATTCATGGCTCATAAGGGTTGTTATCGTCATGTTTAAAGGTCGGTCAAAAGTACTATGAAAGATTTTTATTTTTCCACACTCGGGACAAAACTAGGTTTAACTTTGCATTCTGCTCACCTGGCATTTCGAAAAACAAAACAAATAACGAAGTGTAAATTTAAATAAAAACTAGGCATAGTTTTCATGAATTCATTAAAAAAGACAAAGTTTATTCAATAAAAAACATCTTTCGGCAGCGACATGATTGCATTTTCAAGGATATTTTTTAAAACAATTTATAAAATCAAATTTAAATGCTTGTGTTTTGGCCGCGCGTATTTATCGCGAGGAAAGACTTGGTTCTAACCGGAAATCGCGGCTTCAAACTTCCGGCTGCAGGTAGCGTTCCATAATGGGGAAAACCCAAATGACCCAAATCCCGAAGTTTCCAGCGTTCTCACTTTTAAGGAAATTTCCTTAAACTGAGGAAATTTGAACCAGTTTAGGGAAATTTTTAAGGTAACGAATTTTTTAAGGAAATTTTAAGGAAATTCTTTGACATTCATAATATTTTACATAATCACTTACATTCGTAAAAGATTACATCCAAACAACACTTTATTTTGTATTTTTTTCCAGAAAAGCAAATCACTATCGTTATTATAACACATTTATTTATCTTGGGACACGCGTGTCCTGCGCGTAAACAAAACAAGTTAACATAAATTTAACGTCAAAGTCAACTGCCTTTTTATATTTCTAAAAACTTCTAAATCGAAAACAACAATATTTTGTGATTTCCCGCCAATTTTATTGCCACCTCCGGTTTTAAGGAAATTTTTTCAATTCTAAGGAAATTTCAGTGTAAATTTAAGGAAATGACTGTAGCTGGAAGTGAGAGCCCTATCCTCTATGGCCCTATCCCGCTATAATCTATGCCCGAACACTGATATCAGTAATTAATTACATGTAAGAACAGCATTTCGCAATAACTACGAGTGTTTTGCATATTTTTCATTACTTTCGACTCGACACTAAAACAAATACAAACATCAAATTACATAACAAGGTCTCGGCTTTGAATTTTGCAAACTGAACATCGAAAATGTCGCGTTTGATCACAGTTTTTGGTGCAACGGGCGCTCAAGGAGGTGGAGTGGTCAGGGCTCTTCTCGCTGGAGGGAAATTTAAAGTCCGAGGCATCACTCGCTCCGTCGAAAGCAAGAAAGCGAAAGAGCTCGCCTCACAAGGCGTGGAGATGGTCCAAGCTAGTTTAGACGAACCAGAGTCACTGCACAAAGCGATAGCTGGTTCGCACGGTGTGTTTTTGCTCACAAACTTTTGGGACGGCATGGACGGAGCTCGCGAGACAAGGCAAGGAAAAGGCGCCGTTGATGTATGCTTGCAAGAAGGCGTTAAACATCTGATCTACAGTGGCTTGGAAAGTGCTGAAAAGATGTATGGGTTTGTCGTGGGTACGCTGATTTGGTTGCTTTATATTGTGTGTATCTATGCGGATCCATTTTAGTGATTTTAGTCTCTCGTTGCCCCCCTTTGCCACTCTAGCTACTATCCTAAATCCTAATTTCTCAATATGAAGACATTGTCTCGAATCTCGATTTTAATATATGCAAACTGGATCGGTCGTCCATCGATTTGACAGATCAATTAATGCGAGTCTTTATAATCAGTTTAAGTAAACATATTAAAATTGCTAAAATGGTCTAGGAATATAGGATAGTGTGTGATCTATACTGTCCGCGTGCCGATGGTGCAACAAATCATGCCATTTATCATTTTATGTGAATCATGATTTCTTTCCAAAACCATTGCCAGTGCATGTAGATTTCAGTATTCTAGCTTGTCTGCATAGCTTGTGATTACACCAGGTTTACACTAAATGGATGATTTAAACAGATGTTGCATCTTGAAGGATGATCTGTATCTAATATAAAATCAGACCTTCAATCCCCATGACTGAATGAAGTTTGAAGTCATTTGCAAAAGGCACTTATAATTAAGAACCAACAGACAAGTAAGCTTTCTATGACAAATTTTCACATGGATAGTTTTCTTTGTCAAGTACAACAAAGATTTGGTTTTCCGGGTCTTCTGACCCCCACTATAGTTATGATTAGCTATTACGGTAACTACTTCATTTTACTCGGATATTTTGGGTCCGGGCACCACTATCCTTAGGTTAGGGAGGAGCAATGGAGGGAGTCAGGGAGGGTCAAAGATCCAAAATATCCATGCAAGATGAAGTACCATTATTACAACAATAGATTGCTGACCAACCGCATGCAAATAGTCATTAGACATTACTTTGCCAAATTTTTTTTGTTGATATTATACAGATGAACAAAATTTGTACGTTGCCAATTTTTTCTATGACAAGTGCACTTGTTCGAAGGCTACTGTAGCATACTAGCTTTTGAACATAAGTATACTTTTGTGTATAGGTTGGTGTTATGTACTCAGGTGAATATGATGTTTGTGGTGCACATTACTCTGAGTGTGTGTACACTTGACAAGCTGAAAAGTTTGCCTGACCACAATGGGAATCTAACTCGGGACCTTTGGGATACCAGTCCAATGCTCTACCATTGGCTGTGGTCAGGCAAACTTTTCAGCTTGCCCAGTGTGGATGCACTCAAGAGTAACGTACACCACAAACATCATAAGTATATAGCTGTCTTGTTGTAGTAAAATATGGCAAACAAGCAAATAAAACTTCTCAGCATAAAACTTGTCACACTGCTTCCAGTTATACACAACCAAACAGCACAGGTCTTCTTGGGGGTACTCTGGAATTCTCCAGGACCAAAATGTGATGTAATTATAGGAGAACAGTTTAGACCTAGTAAAGCTATCGAATAACAGTTCTGACTTATCCAGCATAACTAAAGTAAGAACAATTTTTCCTGCACTGCACATACTGGTCCATTAAACTTAACCCATTGAGTACCAATAACAAAGTAGGACACATCAGGGTGCAATGTCAGTTAAAGGGTTGATTACTGGACCTGTATACTAGCTGGTACTCTAGAATTTCAGTACTAGTTAAGTTAGAGTTATAAAGTGTGAAGGAGGTTTATAACTGATATATTGCCCCCGAGTATGCGTAGCGTCCAAGGGTAATATATCAGTTATAAACCGACTTTCGAGGTTTATAACTAACTTATATCTCATTTGTGGAGGTTTTCTAACATATTTTGTCATTTTCAAAAAATTTTGATGAAAAATTCTCGCGTTTTGTCGAAAAGTTTGATGTAATTATTTATTCAAGGTATATTAACTAGTTATAAACCTCGGACGATCAAAGAAAACTGACACAAATGAGATATAAGAACTGATATTAACCCATTAAGGTGCAATGTTCCTAAATGTGTCCTATTTTATTATTTTACTCCACCTAATACCACATGATTTCACTTGTCAAGGGGAGATTATTGCATATTAATATTAAATCATTTTAGTGCAGGTTTCCTATACTCACAGAGAACAGAATTTTTATATTACATGTAGAACTGATAGTTACCGCTATCCAGTATAAATTTAAAAAAAAATAGTTTACTTTGCCTCCATTGTAACAACTATTTTTGTATTTAGAACATTTTGACTCAAAGACCAGAGTGGAAGATTACATGATAGAGAAAGCAGGGTCAATGATGTGGAACAGCGTAAGAATGCCAGGATATTTTAACAACTTCCTGACTGTCGGAAAACCAAAGAAATTGGATGATGGCTCGTATGTCATGGATTATCCCATGGAAGGAAAGCCGATGTATGCAATGGATGTTGGAGATCTGGGAGGATGTGTTGCAAGTAAGATAATGGCTATGGTGGTGGTGATGATAGTATAGTGTTGGTGATTGATGGTGATGGTGGTAATGATGGTGGTGATAATGGTGGTGATTATGATTCTGCTTTTGATGGTGGTCATGATCATGGTGGCAATGATGATGTTCATGATGGTAACAGTGGTGTTGATGGTAAAGTGGTGGTAATTGTGATAGCGTTGGTTGTACTGATGGTGGTAACACTTAAGCGATGGTGATAATACAGTAGCTATGGTGATAATGGTGATGATGCTGCTGCTGATGAGGGTGATGCTGATGGTGATAGAAATGGTAAAAATGATGATGATGCTGCATGGTGACGATGATGCTGCTCACTGGTGATGACGACAATGGTAGATGTGATAATGATGGTTATGATGATGATGGTGTTGATAATGATCAGACTTGTCTATGATAAAGTTAATAGAGATGGTTAATGGAGATGGTTTCTTTCCTATCTTCAGGTATATTCAATGATCCAGAGAACTATGGTGGAAAGATTATTGGAGTAGCCACTGAGTTTATAACAGTAGAACAGTTCTGTGATGTATTGAACAAAGTTCTAGCCCCACGAGTTTTCAAGGTATTGAAAAAACCTGTGGTGCCTGATATATGGTCAAACTTGAAGAAATCTTCTCACTTGTGATATAATGAACTTGAATGTAGTACAACTGCATATTGCAGGGATCTGTCTCCGAGTTCATCTCAATTAAACCATCTCATCCATAAAACGAATGTCGCAGACTACTCTCTCGTTCTTGCTCTTATAGTTAATATTTTTCATTTTACAGGATGCTAAACAAACAGCAGATCAAATGGCAAAACTTGGTTTCCCTGGTGCGGAAGAGATGGCATCCATGTTCAAGCTTTACCAAAAAGGAATAGAACGTGATATAGAACTTACAAAGAAACTGAATCCGAAGGCAAAATCTTGGGAAGAGTTCGTTGTTAGTCACAAAGCAGACTTTGAAAGTATCTTGTAAAATTAGCTTCCATTTATAGCCGGGTTAAATTAACTTGGGTGATATTTTCTTTTTAGTAGTATTAACATACTGTAATAAACAATGTGATTGTATATTTTGTAGTTATATGCTATCATTTGACGCCTAGCTTTGTGTCGATGGTGGTGGTGATGGTAGTAGTGATAGTTGGAGATGATGGCAGTGATAATGGTGGTGGTGATAATAATGGTCATAAGGGACCAGTCATTATTTATGGCGGAGGGGGGGGGGGGTGGCACCGAAGAGAAAAGGGTTGCGTAAACAAAATTTTGTAAAGGTTGGATAGTAAAAGGTTGGGTAAATGAAAAACAAAACAACTCAAAGGTTGGGTAATTAAAAAATTGTCATTTCCAAGCATGACTCATTGAAATATTGGAGACTGAAAAGGAATATGTCGACAGTCATATGTCAATACAATATGTAAATCAATCAGAGTCGCTATCTTGATCATTTTCAATTTGTTGGGAGAGTACATGAAGAACGTACATGTGCAGACAACACGAAAATTTAGAATGCAGAAAAGCCACAAAATTTCACAAGCCGTTATCAAACTCGTGTCACACTTACATGTGTGACAACTGAATGGTATCCTTTTGTAAAGTTTTTGGCCAGGGGTGGGTATTTATTTTTTAATTGATATTTGAGGTTGGGTAATCAAATTTTTTACTTTAATTTTAATGGTTGGGTCAGCAAAATGTTTGCCACGAAAAACATTTCTCTTCGGTGCCACCCCCCGCCATAAAAATTGACCGCTTCCTGATGATAATGGTGGTAGTGATTGATGATGGTGATGTTGGTGATGGGAGTGGTGGTGATAATTGATTATGATGGTGATGGTGATAATGATGGACCAGGTGGTAATGATGGTGATCGTGGGATGGTGGTGTTTTCGCGCACATTTTATAAAACTAGCAATTCGATACAGGCGCTTGGTATTCCAACAGACACAGATTAGAGGATCCTGCAATCTGTGACATGAGGATTAGCCGAAAGCTCGTCAATAAAAACAATTTGGCAAGAAAACGTCTCAATTTTAATATGTATGCTATTATATACCAAACTTTTAAATAGTACGTATACTTATAAAGGCCTTGTTGTGGAAAACGTGGTCCTCGAATGGTCAATTACCGTGACAATCCAATTACCATGGTTCATGCAGCCAAATGGCATGCGATTGGTCAACCACCATGATTATTGATCACTCGTTTTGCCAATGACGTGCAGTAATAAATTTGCATACTTTTTATTATTAAACTCAACACAAAAGCAAATATAAACTCAACAAATTAATCGCATTACATAACAACGACTCGGGTAATGAATTTCCAAAATGTCGATGCATTTGATCACAGTGTTTGGTGCAACGGGCGCACAAGGAGGTGGGGTTGTCAGGGCTCTTCTTGCTGGAGGAAAATTCAAAGTCCGAGGCATCACTCGCTCTGTGGAAAGCGAAAAAGCGAACGAGCTTGTCTCACAAGGCGTAGAGATGGTGCAAGCAAATTTTGACAAACCGGAGACGCTATATGAAGCGATAGCTGGTTCGTACGGTGTGTTTTTAGTCACAAACTTTTGGGACGGTATGGACGGAGCTCGCGAGACAAGACAAGGCAAAGGCGTCATTGATGTATGTTTGCAAGAAGGCGTTAAACATCTGATCTACAGCGGTTTGGAAAGTGCGGAAAAGATGTATGGGTTTGTCGTAGGTACGCTGTTTTGGTTGCTTTTTTATACTTTCTTACTTCGCCACTGTGCTATACTGGTATCCTAAGCTCTCAATATAGACACATTGCCTCGATTTTAATATATGAGAATCAGATCGTCCATCAATTTGACAGAACATATAAATTTTAATGCGAGTCTTAATATGCAAACGTAAATAGCCAAAATTGTCTAAAGGCGGATTTCCAGTCCTCGCACGAAGCTTATCACAGCTAAGATCGTGGTGTTCCAGTTTGTCTGCATAGCCGCTTGTGTTTATACACTATACTATGGATGATCAGTATCTGATATAAATCAGACCTTACAATAGCCCATGACTGAATCATTAAGTAGCAGTTTTGAAGTGATTGACCTATAACCAGTATAAAATTGGTTTTTCTCTTGCACTGAATTGATTAAAATATTGAGCGCCTACACTATGCCCTTGATGAGTAAAATGATCTGCCGTTATACAGAGCAAAAAACAAAGTAGGGCCTATCAGTTTGTGATGGGTTAATATCCAATCAGTTCTTAACTAGTTCTGCAATTTTCCCTAGACAACTAGTATTAACCCATTAAACTGCAATTGTTTCCAAATATTAACCATTAAGCTGCCCCTAATGTTGAAAATGTGCCCTATTTTATTATTTTACTCCATCTAACGCCAGATAATTTTACTAGTTAAGGGAACCGTCTTACACATTAATGGATTAACAAAACTGTCTGCAATTCCCTATAAGATTAATGTATGTGCCCTACTTTATTATTTTCCTACATCATTAGCGAGAGAATTTCACTTGTCAAGTAGAGAGTCTTGCATAATAATATTAAATTAAGTTTAGTATAGGTTTCCTCATGTATGCTGAATCAATAAGCGATGCGTCTTATTGAACTCTTAAGCCCAGGTCACACTACACAACGATAACGATAACTTGTATACGCGCGTTGATTGGTCAAAAATTTATCGTTATCGTTCGACTGAAAAAAAAAAATCGCTCAGGTGAGCGATTTTAAAATCGTTTTCGTTATCGTCAAACGATAATTTTATCATTTTCGTTGTAGTGTTGACACTAACACAATTTTTTTTCCAATTATCGCGTTTTTACAATTTATCGTGTCGTTGTCGTTGTGTAGTGTGACCGGGCCTTTAGGAGAACATAACTTTTATATTAGAGCATTTTGAGTCAAAGGCCAGAGTGGAAGATTGCATGATGGAGAAAGCCGGGTCAATGATATGGAACAGCGTAAGAACGCCAGGATATTTTAGTAATTACCTGACTCTTGTTAAACCAAAGAAATTGGATGACGGCTCGTACGTCTTCGCTCTTCCCATGGAAGGAAAGCCGTTGTATTTAATGGACGTTGCAGATTTGGGAGAATGCGTTGCAAGTAAGATTACGGTAGTGATGGCAGTGTTGGTAGTAATGATGTTGATGATGGCGGTGTTGGTGGTAATGATGTTGATGATGGCGGTGTTGGTGGTAATGATGTTGATGATGGCGGTGTTGGTGGTAATAATGTTGATGATGGCGGTGTTGGTGGTAATGATGATGACGGTAACAGTGATAGCCATAATAATAATATTGATACTGGTAATGATGGTGTTGAAGAGGATGATGCTGATGGGGTGATAGAAATGGTAAAAATGATGATGGTGGTGGTAATAGTGGTCACTGGTGAAGATGACGATGCATGAGACTATGGTGGACGTGATGATGGTTGTGATGAAGTTGGTGGTGATATGATGATGGTGACGATAGTCGTGGTGTTGATAATAATCAGACTGCGTATGATCGAGTTGATACAGATGATTGAAAACTTGAAATAAATCCGCATGTTTTTCCTGTCTTCAGGTATATTCAATGAGCCAGAGAACTATGGTGGGAAGATTATTGGAGTAGCCACTGAGTTTATAACAGTAGAACAGTTCTGTGATGTCTTGAACAAAGTTCTAGCACCACGAGTTTTCAAGGTAAGCAGGAATAAACCCGTGGCGTCTGATCTAGGATCAAATTGGAAGAAATCTTCTCACTTGCGATATAAACTTGAACGACTGCTTATTGCAGAAATCCATCTCCAATTTCATCTCAAACCACCTCATCAATAAACACAGGGACGGATGTACTGTGGGTTGTAGAGAGGTGCCCACTCCATTTAGTGGTGTCTACCATCCCCTACAGAAATCCAGCACGACCCTAAAAATCTGCTTGACCGTACATTTTCTGCTTTTCGAATAGCGGAACTTCCACTGTTAGTGCGTGTCCATTTCTTGAAATGATACAATTGATTTGTGAGCTCACAAGAAAACACTCAGAATGTCTTAAATATCATGCAGGTTAAATATCATACCGCAATATTTTCAAATATACTATTCTTTAACAAGTAGATTTACTGTACTGCACTACAACAACTGTCCACTCACACATACGTGATAAAAAACGAAATCACTTTATAAACAAAAGTTAATGACCAAAGTTGACAACACAATATTAAACACAAAATCTTTATTTTGTGGGAGGGGTTCGGGGTTGTGAAGAGTTCATTTACAAGCATCATGCCTACTCATATGTCACATCCTATTAGCTGCACTGATTCTGAACTGGCACCGATAATCTGACCAAGATTCACTTGGACAGTCCTAATCTGACCAACTAGATCACAAAACCCCAGTATGGACAGTCCTTACCCTGACCAATCGGAGCGCAAAAACCCCTATGGGCAGTCCTTAACCTGACCAAAGGCACAAAACCCATAAGGCCACTCCTTAACCTGAACATGGGGGGTAACCCCCATGGACAGTCCTTAGATTTAGATATATTAGGCTATGTGTGATATTGAGTCTATGGGCCTGAAGTTGACATTTTATGGAGACTTCATCCCGAACCACAATTCTTTATTCAAATCACTCAAGAACTTATAAGCAAAATATTTTCTATGCACCAATAATATCCGTAATATCAACAATTAATTAGATAAGCTAGTCTACCAACAATCCAGAATAATGTCCTTGAGATCGGTTGTCCCAGCTAGCACAATTACGTTGTGCCAACGTTGTACGAACGTTCGCCGAACGTGGAGATAACGTTGGTATTATAAGTTGTAGTAACGTTATTTTGTGAACTCGCAGGAACGTGGTGACAACGTCAGGATTAACGTTAGAACACGACGTTGGTTCAACGTTCTTACAACGTTTGATTAACGTTAGAACACGACGTTGGTTCAACGTTCTTGCAACGTTTGATTAACGTCCAGAAAACGTTGAAAATTAACGTTGTAGTAACGTTATTTTGTGAACTCGCAGGAACGTTGTGACAACGTTAGGATCAACGTTAGAACAATTAACTAAAGTCTTTGATTTAATCATTTTATTTAAGGAAAGAGCTTCATTTACAAATAATATAGGCTAAAAATACTGATCCAATTTATAGTTTGGATGAAAATTGACAATAATATTTAATTCAGTATATGAACAAGCTTTCGTTGTTAGGGATGCAACTACCTGAACAATCTTGTATGACGGAACTTTTTCTAGGCCGCATTTTATTACCTTAATAGACGTACGTAATACTGACTTACTGTGCTTGAATAACAGTCTGTAGTTTAAATTACAGAATTACCTGAACAATATAAGGAAAATTTCGACGTTAGATTACAGAGTCAGCATACATTTCAGTTGCGTCGCAAGCCAAGAACAATGGAGTAGGATAAAACGTTTTCAGGACAAAATTTCCAGTAAGAACTAACCAAGGCGACGTTTCTCGCGATTCCTGCAGCTGAATAGGCATACGAAGTCATATGGCCTGATGCGGTTTTATACCTATAGTTTAACTGTCAGGTTCAATAATAGAAGACATATGTTTAATTTTTTTAGAACGTTGCGAAAATATCAAATCTTAACGTCAAGACATGAAGATATCGTATGACATCCTGGAACGTTGCGAAAATATCAAATCTTAACGTCAGGACGACGTTGTCTACGACGTTGTTTTGATGTCACGTCCAAACGTTACACATTAACGTTGCTACAACGTTGAAATCTAACATTGCCAAGAAGGTGTCGCATGACATCCTGGAACGTTAAATTTCAACGTTAAACCAACGTTTACACCACGTGCTCTTATTCCGGATAGAAAACTAATGTTGTGTGAACGTCGTGTGAAAGTTAAGTTAGATCTAACTTTGCAACAACCTTTTACCAACGTTGTAATAACGTTATGTGCTAGCTGGGGAGATTAACTGCATGGAGACGGCAAAGTTGGGACGGGATGGTTAGACCATAGAGATTATAAATAACACTAGAGGAGGCATCGAGTTTAAAAATTGGGAACGCAGCTAATGGGGGGCAAATTCAAGTCCCGGATATAAAATCGTGCTCTCATTGGCTGATTTGAAACTCGTCACCAATGGGAACACGAATACACATCCGGGACTTGAATTTGCCCCCCAATAGTCGCGTTCCCTTTTTTTTACTGAATTAAGATTACAATGCCTCCTCTAGTGTTATTTATAATCTCTATGGGTTAGACCCACTGACGTATATACATTAAAATGGTTAGACCCACTGACGTATATACATGGCGGTCCTACTTAACACCTCAAACATCTGCGATCTAATTGTTTTCAATTGACAAAACGATTCTATATTTTTCCCACATATACTCAAAGATAACAGCTCACTTCTATTACGCTTGCTGTACTAGTTTAATATTTTACTGATGCTTCGAGGACCCTTGTGAACACTGACTAGCTAGATAGATAGACAGATAGAAAAACTTTATTTAAACACGTTGACCCCGTCAACTTAAGCTGATTTCCACGGGGGACGTGTGCAAAATATCTTTACATGACTATATAAAAGTACGTTTAACAAGAACACAATCTACTTATTTACAATGAGCTAAATTAAGAAGGTAGTTAGGCTATTTACAGGAAATCCTCTATATACACGTACTTTATTGCGCTTTTTAAATGTCAATGCAGGTAGCAATTTTCTTTTTAAACAAATTAAGGGATGTACTTCCCCTAATTTCTCTTGGAATTGAATTCCAAAGGAATGCACCATCGTACATAAAACTTTTTTTCATATTATTTGTACGTGGTTTTGTTAAGTGAAGGCCACTTGAAATATCCCGGAGGTTATAGTTCGTTAATTCACTTTTATACGAAAACAGATTAGTAAGTGAATTTGGACCCATATTATTTAAAAGTTTATACATCATTTTCGCCTTTGTTTTTTTCCTATCAGCCTTAAGAGGTTCCCAGCTTAGCTCACCTAAGGCAATAGAATGATCAACATCATTGCCTCTGTAGCTTATCAATTGTTCAGTGCAGAACTGAACTACCTGAAAAATGGTCTCTTGCTATAGTTCTTCATTGAATTAAATTATTAATCTTATACAGGGCTTTTCTACGAATTAGCCAAAACGGCAGGAAACCAATGTCAAGGGACCTAATGTTCAGGACCAATGTCATGCAAGTGACGCGTGGGGGTCCTCCCCTTAGCACGTACTCATGAAGTATCGTGACAGCTAGGCAGGCGACGCGCGAAGGGGTTGCTGGCTATTTAATGCGCTATTAAAAAGAACGTATTTTTCGTAGTCAGCGAAAATATCTGAGTTGCTCGGAATACAAAGTAATAGTTATAGCAAAAATTTTGCTAATATACGAAAATTACGGAAAATTAAAGTTAAGAAATTACGATACATTAATGGGAAAGAATGTGAAAAATGGTATGTCCGGAAAACTTTTTCCCCCTTTATTTTGATTGTATTGTATGTTCATGTACTGTACGCAGCTATATATTACTTAGCTAACAATTTTACGCAGCTATATATTTCGCTCCATGTATATGTAACTGAACCTTGCTTTGTACGTGAATCTTTAATATGTCTTGTCTTTTATCCGTTCAAATGATTTAATTAGTATCTTTGAAAAATGCTAAAAATTATGTTATAAATACCTTTGTTGTAAACAAATTTGAGTTATTAGAAAGCTATGACCGAGTTGTGGTATTTACATAAACGTATAGATAATTACAGTTGTAGCTGCTTAGTATCCACACTCATATATAGGAGTATAGCTGTCAGCTATACTTCACAAAATAATTTCAGATGTTTATAATGGAAATTGACAAAACCAGTTATAGACTTCTTACACATATATATTCACCGTATAGTAAAATTGCAAAAATGTCCTTCTTATGAACGAAACTGAATGATATGTTCAATTGCCTAGAAAATCAAAATTTTTAAAAATGTTTTCATCACTGACCTGTGCAGCTGCGACCATCCCCTGTGTATCCTGGTTTGCATCGACAAGTATAACTTCCGTCTGTATTTGTACAAACAGTTAGCGTTCTGTGGCAGGAATTTAAATTATCCGCAGCGCATTCATTTACATCTAAAATGGAATTTATGGAAATGTTGCGAAATATTGCATTGGGAGCAACGTGACTAAAGCGAGAATAAATAAATGATTGTTCCACACCCACTGTTATTTTGATATTATTGTATGTTCATGTACGCAGTACAGTTGGCTAACAATTTTACGCAGCTATATATATTTCGCTCGAGCTTCAAAGAGAGGCCATACACATCCACGTGAAATTAAGAGAGTACGTATATGTACTTTTGGACAAGTTCTTCACCAAGAAGCTTCCAATGATTATGATATGAAGATGGAAGTTGAAGACAGCAATGCTGGGTAGAGATGGATAGATCCACTGATTTGAAAGATTTTTGACAAATGGGAAAAGGAACTGGTCATTATTTTGACGAATTGAACATTTGGTTTTCACAAGGTATGAAGAATTATCAAGTCCTTATTGGTTCGTGTTCTCAACATCAGCCCTTGGCTTCGGTTGATAACACAAACTTCGGGCTTGATAATTCTGCATACCATTCGAAAAATAATTGTGAATCACTTCATTGGAATATATTTAAGAGAGCGCAAGTTTCAAAGATTGTTCTGCTATGATGTAGGCAGAGAGGAGGGGGCGGTCCCCCAGGCGAAATACCACCCCCCTCCCGCACTTGGATTCTGACTAGTAGAAGGCATGTGCATTATATTTTCATTTCCTGCATGGAACGTAAATTTTATACCTTGGTAAGTTTTAATTCTGGATTGGTTTGTGATTAAGTAGATCTTAAATGATGAAAATGGCATCGGCGAGTACCGACTGTAGACCGGACTTCAATGAAGATTGGACTGAAGCTAAAGGAGAGCATATAATAATAAATGCGTGCTGGATATTTTAAGCATAAGAAAGCCGGACTGTGATTAGTATGTGACCCAATTTTTTGACTGAAATAGCAACATTAAATTTTTACGAAATATAGAGACGCATGGAGCCTCTTGCACTTTTACTATTAATTAACCCATAGGAAAATAGCAAAGATTTGCATCCAATTACCTTCAAAAATTCATATTTTCATCACTGACCTTTGCAGCTGCGACCATCCCCTGCGTATCCTAGTTTGCATCGACAAGTATAACTTCCGAATGTATTTGTACAAACAGCTAGCGTTCTGTGGCAGGAATCTGTATTGCCATCACATTCATTTATATCTAAAATGGAATTTAGAGAAATCTTGCGAAATATTAAATTGGAAACTTATAAGTTCTTTGTATGTTTGCATGGCGATAAAACATATAATAGTTTTGTTTGTGGAAACACCACGTGAAGTTTTACTGCAAAGCTTTCGATCCGTAAGCCCGGATCTTCATCAGTGCATGCTAATAATATGTCTATGTAATGTGATAATAATAATAATATGTATAATAATAATAATAATAATAATTTTAATAATTACAACTTTATTCATCATTTCATTATATACAACAATGCTTTTGTTATCAATGATTATATTATATAATCTGTTCTTTGGGTATAATTAACAAAGTGTCTAAATGTTTGTTGATATGTACAGTTAAATTTTAAAAACAAACTCTGGAACATATACCGCTACATAATTAAAATATTTACCGCTAAGTAGCTAAATAACTAAACTAACATATTCCGCTAAATAACTAAACAATTAAACTTTGTATATTGTACAATCTAAATTGTTTGAGAGATAGCACTCTCGGCGTTCTCAATGTTAAAATCAATGTTCCTAATATCATACATGATTTTCCTTGCCCTTGAACCCCTCAAGCAGGTAAGTGCCGATCTCAATAAAGCGAATGAGGTTCTGGCTCTTATTCAACTCATAGTTGTCGCATAATCTTCTCCTTTCTTTATGGCTACCAACTCTGCCAATCGACTATGGTATCTCACACATTCTTTGCCCATACCGCCTGTGGTGGTGAATACGAGTGGCGTAAATGTTCCTTGCTCTATTTCGAGGACTCTCCTTGCATATAGGCGCTTCTTCTCGTTTTCGTGTATCTTGTAGACTTGGCGTAGCTCCAGGTCCTTGTACGAATCAGCATTGGGATGACAAACCCTTACATAAAAAAAGGCTGATCGTTGACTTTCCCAGAACCCACGCGCACGAATGTCGAGTCTAGCATCAGGTGCTCTGTTGGAGCCTCCACTTAGTTGCTCTCCCGAGATGTCTTGTAGGACAGGCTCAACTTGGACTTCACTACAGACAATGTTGAGGAGTTTCGCTTCCAGATCTCTTAACTCATTGTGGCGCATAATTACAAAGCCTCCACGTTTGCAGATCATGGCATGGTCAACCATGAAGGTATCCCCACATCATATGGAGGGGATGTCGTCGATTGCCCAATCATAGCGCAGCTTTACGGCGTCCCGAAATTCTCTCATATTCAAGTTGAATCCCTGTTCTTTTAGGGGAAGT
>CACRXK020003377.1:0-36608 GCA_902702795.2 Paramuricea clavata | reverse complement strand
GTAAAAACAAGACAATATGCGCAGCAGACTAGCTCCGCATATTGTCTTGTTTTTACACCATAATCTGCCAAAACTAAACTTTGACTATTGACATGCAAGACTGAAGCTGTTTTTAATTATACAAAGTGTGTATTGTAAACAATAAAACCGCATTTATAACTTCATTGTTGGTCATGCTGTGATTTTTCGCTTGCTTTTTAAAATAATCGGTGGGTACCGATTAATCGGCCGATTAGTTACAATAATCGGCTTATAAATAATCGGCCTCAGTAATCGGCAATTTTCTTTATCGGCTCATCCCTACACCACATGGAAAACTATTAGATTCTTATTAAATTCCAGTTGTCCTTTCCATTATGTCACACTGATTTAAGAAAGCTTTTGCTAATTTTCGCCACATCTGAGACTGTGAGACACTCAAGTTTAAAAACTTTGTCTTTGTCCATTGGGACCAAGGGACAAATTGTCAGAAATAATTAAAAAAATTTTAATCTGGATGATCGTAGAATAAACAAAATGAGATATTGTACACTACACTTGTACCACATGGAGGTTGTTTTGCCAAATTGTCAAAATACTGCTGTTGCTGTATGTTAATGCGGGCTGCACACATGACGACACAACTCGAGTCACTCGACACCAGAGCTGGCAGAGCACCCCCCTACTAGATCATGCTGGATCCATCCCTGATTAAACACGTCTATCACTGGGAAGTTTCGTCAGTGACTGCTTGTATGGTTATAGGGAAATTTGCCTTGCAAACTGGATTTTACCCATGTAAATATTTTGTCTGTGAACTTTGGCAAGTAAAATGGAATGTATGTAATGTCTCCAATGGTTAATTAACAAATCCAAGGCAAATGTTATTAACACAGGTCTTTATACACTGTTGCATCACATTAGGGATGAGCCGATTAATCGGTAAATAATCGGCAAAGCCGATTAATCGGCCGTTTTTTAAATTATCGGTAATCGGCCGATTATTGCCTGATAATCGTCAAATAATCGGCCATAAGACTTTCTCTGCAGCTGCCAATCACATGCTAAAATACTGAATACAAGCGAATAGATTTTCACATTTTGTTGCAAAACCTGTGCGTTCTTTCATCTCAAGTGAAGTGAAGCTGGGAACATTTCCACTAAAAAAGCGCAGCAGACTAGCTCCGCATATTGTCTTGTTTTTACACCATAATCTGCCAAAACTAAACTTTGACTATTGACATGCAAGACTGAAGCTGTTTTTAATTATACAAAGTGTGTATTGTAAACAATAAAACCGCATTTATAACTTCATTGTTGGTCATGCTGTGATTTTTCGCTTGCTTTTTAAAATAATCGGTGGGTACCGATTAATCGGCCGATTAGTTACAATAATCGGCTTATAAATAATCGGCCTCAGTAATCGGCAATTTTCTTTATCGGCTCATCCCTACACCACATGGAAAACTATTAGATTCTTATTAAATTCCAGTTGTCCTTTCCATTATGTCACACTGATTTAAGAAAGCTTTTGCTAATTTTCGCCACATCTGAGACTGTGAGACACTCAAGTTTAAAAACTTTGTCTTTGTCCATTGGGACCAAGGGACAAATTGCACAGTGTATTCCACAATAAGAAAGCTATTTGTTTGAGACTTTTATTAATGATTTCCTTCCATACAAGCGTATTTATAAAACAAGGCAAGAGGTGTTTATATATCTAATACGCAGGCACAGATGTCAACAGTTGAATTTACATTTATATATTGACAATTTTCGATCGTTCCTTTTCGTGTTATAATTTCGACTAAATCACTGCACGTTCAGCAGTATAAAATGTCGTCAACAATTTGAATAGAAATTTGTATATATGAACGATAAACTTTCAATTGAAACCTTATCTTGATAAATGTCTTGACATGAATCGACGACAACGGGAATTCACTTCTCTGCAAAGTCACTCGTTGTCTCTAAACAATCCCAGTAAATCGCTGCGTCGGCTCTCGATAACGTTCTCAGCTCTTTAGTCAAAGTTCCCTTTGTATTTGCAATGTTGAAGACCAGGATTATTCGTTAATTTTACAGTTTTACTCGTCTTGTAAGCCATCGTGTTGAAAACAAAATTTTCTTCACTCCTTGCCGTAAGCCCTTCCTACTCCCCCTAAGTTTGCGTTTGTCAAAATTTGCATGCGCGAGCCGGTATGCGCAGTGCAAATTTTTGTGTCGATTTAAGGCAGGCATCTCACCAAACTTTTTCCCACCACCCGATTCGTCGGGTGAGATGCCTGCGGAGGAGGCTAGCACTTCACTTGGTGGAGTTAATATTAGAATGCTGTTTTGGGGGTTTTGTAATCCAAGTGAGTATTATATACACTGTAAGACCTGACCAGGAACTGCGAAAAAATGCAGCAGAAGGTCCTCTGGGTAGGAATTGAACCTACGGCCCTGCGATTCCGGTGCAGCGCTCTAACCAACTGAGCTACAGAGGCCAGCTGTTGAGCTGTAACCGTAAGTTCACGAAAATATAGGTAATCGGGTGTGCGGGTTGTGATAAGGTGGACATCGATAATCTGGTTGCTTACACTTCACTTGGTGGAGTTAACATTAGAATGCGATTCAGGGTTAACATTAGAATGCGATACAGCGCTCTAACCAACTGAGCTACAGAGGCCAGCTGTTGAGCTGTAACCTGGCCTCTGTAGCTCAGTTGGTTAGAGCGCTGCACCGGAATCGCAGGGCCGTAGGTTCAATTCCTACCAGTGGACATTGTGCTGCATTTTTCGCAGTCGTTCCTGGTCAGGTCTTAAAGTGTATATAATACTCACTTGGATTACAAAACTCCCCAAACAGGTTTAATTTTGGCATCTTTTACGAGATGTGACACACGTACCATGATTGCATCTGATGTGTACTACAGTCGAAAATCTCATTTCTCTTGTTGAATTTCTTGTGGTAACATGCGAATGTTTCAAGGCACGAGTTTTAATATTACAAAATATCAATTATATTTGATCTACTATTTTACTGTGTTTGTTAATGGTCAACTAAGATATTTAGGTAATTACTGGTTACTAATTTGGAAATGTTTTCGCCCGTTCAAATTTCAGTTTTTATGGCAATTTGTTTGTGGAGTTGCTAGTGCTGCTACATTGTGCAGAAAACATATCTCAATGCGACCCTCGCACACGGTGGTAAAAAACGTCAAGACTCGTTCTCATGCATCAGAAGATGAAAATCGCAATAGAAATCAGAGAGAATTTTGTAAACAGACCTCAAATGTAATCTATTAAAACAAGTTTTATCGACTTCAACTCATAATATTTTATCAATGACATATTTATTGGTTAATAAAATACCTGAAAAATTTCTCAATTCTGATTGGCCAAAAATCAAATACAGTGTCAAAAAATGAAATACAGTGCAAATTTCATTGAATGTAAGATAAACAGTCATTTCTAGCAGAAAATAATACAAAAAGCCCAAACATTTACAAGTGTCAACTCCGAGCTCCCAAGGATAGTGCAAAGGAAATTTGCGGGGTTTTGGGGGTAACCCCCAAAGGTCACGTATTTTATGATGGGGTGTACTGCTAACTGTCACACACTGTCATAAGGGGGTAGGGAGGGGAAAAATTGGCAAATATCTTCACATATTTTGCAGCATCACACATTTTGTGAATGGCCCCTCACTTGCATTTTTCAGGTAGTTGAATCACTCTCAATCAGGAGCTTCCTGGTATACATACATGATACAGTCTGAAGTCACTCGGAAATGTTAACGTTGCTATGAATAGTGATAATTATTATTAATGTTGCAATCTGAATATTTTGACACTAAAAATGCAAACATGTGCTGTGTCTTTAGCAATGTGAATAAATCAAATGTTCAAATAAACCACTTTATGATCTTCTGGTTTAATGGTTTGATATACTTAATCAGGGGGAATAACAACTTTTGGCCATACAGTGGCATTTCCCCCTTGCGATAGTAACTTCTAGTAAAGGCCTAATTCCACGACGAGCGAAATGCGTAAAATTTCGCGCGAAACGGTTGAACGCATGCGCAACATGATTTTGGAATGTTTCTCTGCGAAATATTTCTCTTCGCTGGGTAGTTGAATTCGTTTCTACTCCGTTGCGAAATGGAAATAGCGAAACCAATCAGATGCTTGTGTTTTGGATGACAAAATAGCGAAACCAATCAAATGCTTGTGTTTTGGCGAATTTTTTCTCCAAGTGTGGAAATCGCTGCGAGAGAAAATTTTCGCACAAGTGTGTTTTCGCTTGAAATTTTTCGCATTTCGCTTGTCGTGGAATTAGACCTTAAGTAATAGTATGGTTTCTCGTGAGTTTTTCAAAAACTTCAAATTGCACTTATCCTTCGGACTCGTACAATTTTGATCATATTTGAAAAACTCACTGGTGCATGTTTTTTCCAAATTGCACTCGAAACCATACTATTACCTATACTAATAAAATGTGTTATTTTCTTACTTCCCATGTGGAATAGCGCTTTAGAAAAAAAGTAAAAAAAATCAATATAAATAACTTATATTCGTAGTGTATTTCCACATTGATTAAAGCACTCTGAAGCACTGACATATGGTACTCAACAACAGATACAAATATCCTCAACAACATGCGTCGCCAAAACGTTTGGTTCGAACGTTCAAACACTTCGACCACTGCCTTACAAGCTTGAATAAAATTTGCAGTCAAACACAAATACACAGGTTTATTACAATACCTCTACGGTTAATTTCTGCCTCGTAATCAGCGACAGCTTGAACCATATCAGTTTCTAACTTATCTTCAGCTTCTTTAAACTGTTTCTCCAATGCTTCTAGTTGTGTTCTCTTCATCTCATCCAGCTGTTTCCATTTCTGACACCACTCGTACTCAAAAGTACCTGCCGGTGCAAAACGAGCACCGGCATCACGCTCACTAAATAATTTGCACGTAAGTTTATTTAACTGCATGATAACGGGGAAAGCACCATGCAGTAGAATTATCCCGCTATGCAAATTCAAAATTATTATATTAGCTTCGTCACGCCATCGTGATCTACGGATTGATAGCGCATAAGCATTTGCGCTGCTAAAGAACAAATCGGGTATGAGTCTGAGTCCAGTCAATACGCTTTTGCCTTGTATTGATATACAATATATTTTCACACAATACAGCACTATATCTGCGTCGAATAAGGATTTACATCAAAGTTGGAATTGATTATACTATATTAGCCAAGTGAACATTATTTTAATATTTTGTGTGACCTCCTTTTGATTTTAGATTAGCTTTAACTCTTCCTGACACAGATTCAACAAGTGTTCTATATAAGCTGTGCTGAGTGGTTATATTACTACCTTAAAAAATAAGCAGAAACTCGACGTTTCGAGCGAAGGCCCTTCGTCAAGAGTTGACGAAGGGCCTTCGCTCGAAACGTCGAGTTTCTGCTTATTTTTTAAGGTAGTAATATAACCACTCAGCACAGCATTTTCACATTGGTACTACCTACACTGGTACAGACAGTTTTAGTGTTCTATAAGCACTGCTGGTTATTCCAGGGTTGATTAAGGACATCCCATACGTTTTCTTTACTTGTGGGATCATGTATCACTTTCTCTGGTTTCAAATTATCCCATAAATTCTCAATGAGATTTAGTTCCCGAGATTGAGGATGAAAATCCATAACAACCAAATGATTACCTTTTTCTTGCTTCCTTCTTAAATAATTTTTACACATGTGAGAAGTGTGTTTCGGATCATTATCCCGCGTTGCAAGAGTGATATTGTTGTTTCGTAAAAACTATTTAATAATTAGGGAGCAAGAAAAAGGTGATCTGGTTGTTATGGATTTCCTCCTCAACCTCCAGACCTAAAATCCTAAATCCTATTGAAAATTTATGGAACATTTGAAACGAGAGAAAGTGAAACATAATCCCACAAGTAAAGACAACCAACCTATGGGATTTCGTTGATCAATAATGCTGGAATAACCTTAAACCATAAATACTAAGAAAAGTTAGAACTTGTTGAATCTACGGCTATGCCAGGAAGAGTTGAAGCTGTTTTAAAATCAAAAGGAGGTCACACAAAATATTAAAATAATGTTCACTTGGCTAGTATAGTATAATCAATTCCAACGTTGATGTAAATCCTTATTCGACGCACATATAGTGGTATGTTGTGTAAGCATACATTGTATATCAATGAAAGGTAAAATCATATTGACTGGACTCAGACTTTTGACCCCCACCGTACCTGAAATACATTGGTTGGCGTTCAATTGACTTTTCAAGCAGACCTTCTTCATCATCAGTTTGCTCTTGTTGTTTAGTAAACACAGGTCTTGGTGATCTAGAATTGCACATGAAACATTGTAGTGATATGTAATCAGTTGAGGTGATAAAGAATATCTGGGGATGCATTTCACATGCATTTTTACAGGTGTTCATGTAGACATAAGTGGAACTAATAGACCATTTATTGCACGCTTGCCCAATTTTTTTAGATATACAGGGTGTCCCTTGCCCATACGAAGTTTGCCATCGCTTCATATTCGAATCATAAGACTTGGTATTTATTAAAAAATTGATGTCTTCGCAATTTTTAAATATTTACTGTACAAAATGGGGAAAGGTAAATTGTGTTTGTTACATACATACGTATACATACATACATATACATACGTAAGCACTAAGCATTTTATACATAGAGATTGATTTCAGGTAATTCTGTCTCACTTCTAGGGGTTATAACTTCAGATTTTCAAGCAAATCAGCTGATCGAATATCGTAAGTTGCACCAGAAAATACTCATGCCGTGCGAGTTTGATATTTGTGCAGTCTATCTTTGAGGCCAACTCCACAATTATCTCGCAATGAGTAAAGCTTTTTGTCCCATTAACTGTGGGTGCAGAACAATCGCTTATTGGACCAAGAACTGCACAGCAAAAAAATATTTTCTTAAGAAAATATAATTTCTTATTTTAAGAAAATATTTCTCAAAACAAGAAAACATTTTCTTAAAATAAGTTAGCACTTTCTTAAAATAAGAAATAGTTAGATCATAAGAAATTTGTTCTTAAATTTTCTTGAAATAAGAAAATTTCAAAGGAAACAAGAAAACTCGAAATTACCAAATTTTATACTACAAAATTAAATAATTGGGTAATATGGTTCTATATGGGTTTTCAAACGGGTTAGGTTCAAATGCGGAACGGATGGGGTTAAAATGTGCGGAACGGAACGGATGGGGTTAAAATGCGGAACGGTTAAAATGCGGAACGAATGAACTCATAAGATGGGTCATTTTTTAAGTACGATAATTCGCATCCGATCTGTATCTGATATACAAACTCTCGCCTTCGGCTCGAGTTTGTATATCAGATACAGTTGGCTGCTCATGTTTTATCTAGTACATAATGTAAATATTGTATCTATTCTTAACTCTGTGAAGCGCATTTGATCAATTACTGTAAATAACGCTATATAAGTAATTTGTAATTAAAAGTGATCTTTATTTTGGGGGGATTTTTCAATTTTAAAACTATTCTTATAATATCGTGTAACCATAACAATACTTCATGTTTGGAATTCAGCAAGGCGAGGGTTTCTGCATGCATGTACTTTCTAGTTACCCACCCTACTAGAAATTCATTGTTACCTCCCAGATTCTGGGAGACACGTGACAAGACAATACCAGGGTATTTTCTCAGCAAGTGGCCGTGCACCGAGCATAACAGAAAATAGCCTGGGTACGAGGTTGCGATGACGGTGCCTATTTGCCAGAGGAATACATGCATCTCATTGGCAGGTGACATCATCCCTTGGGTATTTAAGAAGCCACGATTGCAACTTTAGATCACCCCTGATGAAGACACTAGACTGGAGTGTCGAAACGTTGGGTCTTGATTACAATTGTACTGGGCTTTGTAATCATTTATTTAAACCAGAGTAGCGAGCGAAACATGACAATACTGTTTTTCAACTCTGAATAAAAACTAACAGATCACGGGCTTTAGGACAAATTCAGTTTGACAACAATAGTATTCTATCTAAATAGCAGTTAAAATAAAGTGTAAGGCACCTGAACTGTTAAATATCTTGCTTCTATTAATCCGTAAACATTTACATATATGCTAATGCTGTATATTTTCAAAATCCGCCATGTTTATTTACATCAGAACCCAAGCTTTCGCGGTTCACACGAAAGATTACGTCGGTGATTTTCACTAATAATAAGATGGAAGGATTAAAGTGGGCGTTGTCACTCCCTAACCCAATCAGCTGTCTGGGTTCTGTACCACGTGACCTGTTCAAATCGTTTCGAGCAGGAGGAATCGTATGACATCATAACGGCTTCGATAAAATATTTTGGGGACACGTTTGTGACATATAAGTAAGTTGGGGACACGTTTGTGCCATATATGGAAGCACGGTTTCCTCGCGCTTCGAACGATTAAATCCTACCCTCTTATTATTAGTGAAAATCACCGACGTTAATATTTCGTGTGAACCGCGCAAGCTTGTGTTCAAATATAAATAAATATGGCGGATTTTGAAAATATACAGTACTTGCATATATGTAAATGTTTTATGGATATAGAAGCAAGATATTGAACAGTTGAGGTGCCGTACACTTTATTTTAACTGCTATTTAGATAGAATACTATTGTTGTCAAATTGATTTGTCCTAAAGCCCGTGAACAGATGTTGTTATTCTATTTTCCTGTAAACAATGCTGTCAATGGTTCAATTGTTTACAGCAAATGTTCAAATTAGAGTCAATTGATTTGCCTGTTTCCACAAGCACTGGTTTTCACATACCTTCCAATCATAAAAAATCCTTCATTCGTTTTTTGTAATGCATTTAAGGCATTTCCCTTACGAGCATACTCCACCCTTCCGTAACCTTTGCTTCTTCCACGATCGTCGACAACAACAACAGCTCTCTCAACATCACCAAATGCAGAAAAGGCTTTTTCCAACATTTCGTTTGAAACCAGGGGGCCAAGGTTTGAAACATGGATAGCAGTAGATAAGCTAGCAAATCTCACAGTTAAGTTTCTCCCCTTTCGCATGGAGCCATCTAGGGCATTTTTAGCTGCTTCTGCTGCCATTCGAGTATCCTTAAGAAGGAAAATATACAGGTAAGAAACTTCATACTAACTGTAAATATTAAAAACCTCATTCAGAAACCTAGCGTCACTTCATCCAAATCTCAAATATTTGCGCAAATGTAGCTTGTTTGGAGAGAGGTCTCGCATTGATCTATGACTAGTTTATGAAACTATGAATCAATCAAAACACAATTGTAGAATCTTACATGCAAGCGGTAATACCAACAATGGGAAGCAGTGATATTTGTTGATTTTGAAGAGTGGTGAGTTTCGAATAATCCACGTTTTTCTTTCTACCCGCCTTCCTAATATGCGTAACGTATGGCTAAAATTTAGTACAACTACATCTATTCATATTGATATTAATGCACATTTGTATCTCTCAGAATTTGTTTGCTCATCAACAATCAGATGGTTGATCCTTAATGTATGTTTCATCATCGAGATAAAAACGATGCATTGGTCTTGTAAGATAATATTCAAGGCCCACTTTGTTGGTCGATAGAAAACCGGCTACGCTTTAACCAATCTAAGTGTAAAGTGCTGTAAATAACCAGAAAGAAATCGCCTTTAATTTATCCCTATAAGCTTGACAATGATCAGTTGTTAGTTTCCGACGCACAGGTTGATCTGGATATCACCATTAGTCCTAAGCTATTATGGAACGATCAAGTAAATAAAGTATGGTCGAAAGCCAACCAAATGCTCGGGCTAATTAGACGATCTAGCGCGGAGATGACTATTATAAACGCGAGGAGGCTTCTGTATCTACAACTCGCACGCAGCAATTTTGGTTATGCATCCCAAGTATGGTGCCCACAATCCATTAAGTTAATCGAAGACATCGAGAAGGTGCAGAGAAGAGCAACGAAATACATCTTAAATCTTGGGTTTACCACCAATGTCTCGTACATGAATAGATTACATCAACTGGAGTTACTACCAATAACTTATTGGCATGAATATTTGGACATGGTTTTACTCTATACGTTAATTAACAACTATACCTATATTGATGAGAAGGCTCTTAAAACGCGTTCCAAACTATTTTCAATAATTCCAAACTATTTTTTTTTCTGCAAAAATTTAAAAAAATAACAAAAAGTGCGAAGATTTCATTTTAGCAAACCGAAATACTATTTTTTGGCAGAGACTCTGCAAAAAAACAACATTTTTGTCTAAACGAGACACCATTCTGAAATCATTAATGCTAAAGTGAAAATTTGCAGTATTCATATGCTTACATGACTTAAACTGGATTCAGATTATCACTCATATATATAAATAGACCAACCATTGTCAGATATAAATATAAATTCGGTGTCTGAATTTCAGACACCGAAAACGGTTTGAGTTTGTCAAAATCATATATAGATACCAACCATGTAGACTGAGATAAATTTGGTGTCTGAATTTCAGATACCGAAAACGGTTTGAGTTTGTCAAAATCATATATAAATACCAATCATGCAGACTGAGATAAATTTGGTGTCTGAATTTCAGACACCGAAAACGGTTTTAGTTTGTCAAAATCATATTTAAATACCAACCATGCAGACTGAGATAAATTTGGGTGTCTGAATTTCAGGCACCGAAAACGGTTTGAGTTTGTCAAAATCATATATAAATACCAACCATGCAGACTGAGATAAATTTGGGTGTCTGAATTTCAGACACCGAAAACGGTTTGAGTTTGTCAAAATCATATATAAATACCAACCATGCAGACTGAGATAAATTTGGGTGTCTGAATTTCAGACACCGAAAACGGTTTGAGTTTGTCAAAATCATATATAAATACCAACCATGCAGACTGAGATGAATTTGGGTGTCTGAATTTCAGACACCGAAAACGGTTTGAGTTTGTCAAAATCATATATAAATACCAACCATGCAGACTGAGATAAATTTGGGTGTCTGAATTTCAGACACCGAAAACGGTTTGAGTTTGCCAAAACAATCATATATAATACCACCTAGAGATAGGTACAGTGTAGCTGAATTTCAGACACCGAAGTCGGTTTGAGCTTGTCAAAATATATTTTGAGATATATTTTAGGTAGGCTACTAGCTGAATTTCAGACAGCGAAACCAACCAGATAAATTAGCTATAGCAGAATTGCACACAGCGAAATCGGTTCGAGTTTGTCAAAATTTTAATATAATATTAACCAACCATTATATTCTGTATAATATTCAGACATGCAATATAAGTGTCGTGTCTGGCCTTTCCTGCTCTGCCATCTTTTAAGATCGCTTATCTTGCAAAGGAAAATAGAAAACATTTTGTGAAATAGCTAAGCGGCAAGGTTGTCGTTTGTTCATATATCTTCACAGCATGAGTGTAGTTGAATATTCACACTAAATATTTCTGACTAGCCATGCTTTTGCTATGTACAGTGGCTATAACAATAATGAACTAGAAAAAATATGAATAAGGTGTCGACGCGTTGAAAATAAACTTAACCCAGAGATAATTTACTATAGTTAAATGAAGTGTAATGCATTTGAAGGTCTTGAAGAGCCTATATATATACACACTCCACAACGTAGTACGTACGAATGAAAATTGATATAAAATCAGTACAATTCAAGTTTTAAGAGACAACGCTCCTGTAATGATTCAGTCAGAGTTTTGTTGGTAGTCAAGATCTATTAAAGTAACAATAGAGCTAATAATAAGCTGGTATACATTGTAAATAAGTAAATAAGTGCGGTACACTGGTAATAATTAATATCAGTGCAAACCGCAAATGATCTGCAGTTGTCAGTTATGTAATGGTTTAGCGAATTGCGCGCATTAATATATTCGCAACATATGTATGAATATAAAATTACAATTTCATAATTCTCACAATGCACAATTTATGATAAATAGAACTATGATTTACCTGGTGGCGCGTTTCATCTTACTGGCGTATCTCAATTCATATCCCATAGCTCTCTGTCTGATTTAGTCTTTCTCTTGTATCGACAACATAAATTTGCAAAATAGTATAACGACCAGTCGGGCCATACTTTGAAATTTGAACTCACCGCGTTGAAACAACTCAGAGGAGGTTGTCGTCAAACATATGTTCTGTTGTCAATTGTTACTTCCTGATTGGTTGAGCTTGATTCATAATCTTAATTTGAATTCTGAGTTTCCATGCGTGTGTGTCCATATTCCAAAGTCTAGTCCGGCAGAACATAAACAGAACTGGTAATGGAAATCGATTCAACCATTATATCGATGGCACACAACGGTCATAACGATATAGTGAAGAACTTACGGTTAATAAATGAATACAATGTGGCTCATAGTCAGTCTGAATTCGCTTTCACAAAGATTTATGCATGAAAAATTTGAAAATGGATACAAATTTGGACTTGGTAGTCACTAGACTGCGTTTATATTGCCAATGCAGGTAACTTATTTTACTATTTATCAATATTCTAAGGGCGTTAAAAATTATACATATAGGCAATATATTGAACAACGCGTCGACACTTTACTCGCGTAAAAGCTGTTTTATTACGTTTATTGATTTAATGTCATTAATTATAGCTCGTTGACGACGGCATCTAATTTAGCGGGGTTCGGAAAGATTGCAAGTATTCGCGTCAGGTAGCCATACTCCAAGATGACAAGCTGAAAGGCAAACCCATAGATAAAGATTCAATCGATTCATGAAGAGAACAAATCTGTGAAATCGAACTGTCATACCGCATATAGTTTATATCATGCAGATATGTATGTATTATAGATATACCTGCCAACAATGCCGCACGTTTACTGGGTAAAGCCTGCAGCACACAAGAGCTATCTGCTGAGCAAAAAGTTACTCGTGCCTGTTAGCTTAGCCGATACATAGCTCACCGTGTGCGCGTACATTTTACTGAGTTTTTTGCCTCATGCAACCTTTTCTCACGTATCAAACATGTTTGATCGGTGAGCGATCAGCTGAGCTAATAGGCACGAGTAACTTTTGGCTCGGCAGATAGCTCTCGTGTACTGCAGGCTTTACCCAGTAAACGTGCGGCATTATTGGCAGGTATATCTATAATACATACATATCTGATATAAACTATATGCGGTATGACAGTTCGATTTCACAGATTTGTTCTCTTCATGAATCGATTGAATCTTTCTCTATCATGAATCAGTTTGTCATCTTGGAGTATGGCTACCTGACGCGAATACTTGCAATATTTCCCCGCTAAATTAGATGCTGTCGTCAACGAGCTATAATTAAAGACATTAAATCAATAAACGTAATAAAACAGCTTTTACACGAGTTTAAGTGTCGACGCGTTGTTCAATATATTGCTTATATATAATCTTAGTCTTAGATTCAAAGAAAGGTAACTAGCCACGATATGAATATTATTAACGATGCTCGTGAAAGCTCTATGCATACACGGCACATGCGAATGCGATATATAATATTATCGGCGCAAACCAGGCTAACAAAGCCAATTTTTTATACTCATTGGCACCATGGGAGGGAGGATGATGACATCGATCGATATCAAATGAACGGCCGCAATGTAACATACCTCTAAAATCACTCTCGATAGTCGGTACAATGTAAACAAATTCTGTTTCAATGCCCTTAGAATATTGATAAATAGTAAAATAAGTTACCTGCATTGGCATTATAAACGCAGTCTAGTGACTAGCGTCTACCAAGTCCAAATTTGTATCCATTTTCAAATTTTTCATGCATAAATCTTCGTGAAAGCGAATTCAGACTGACTATAAGCCACACTGTATTCATTTATTAACCGTAAGTTCTTCGCTACTCTCGTTATGACCGTTGTGTGCCATCGATATAATGGTTGAATCGATTCCATTACCATGCAGTTCTGTTTATATTCTGCCGGACTAGACTTTGGAATATGAACACACACGCATGGAAACTCAGAATTCAAATTAAGATTATGAATCAAGCTCAACCAATCAGGAAGTAACAATTGACAACAGAACATATGTTTGACGACAACCTCCTCTGAGTTGTTTCAACGTGGTGAGTTCAAATTTCAAAGTATGGCCAGACTGGTCGTTATACTATTTTGCAAATTTATGTTGTCGATACAAGAGAAAGACAAAATCAGACAGAGAGCTATGGGATATGAATTGAGATACGCCAGTAAGATGAAACGCGCCACCAGGTAAATCATTATCTATTTATCATAAATTGTGTATTGCGAGAATTATGAATTAGTAATTTTATATTCATGCATATGTTGTGAACATATTAATGCGCGCAATTCGCTAAACCAATACGTGACAACTGCAGATCATTTGCGGTTTGCACTGATATTAATTATAACCAGTGTACCGCACTTATTTACAATGTATAGCAGCTTATTATTAGCTCTATTATTACTTTAATATATCTTGACTACCAACAAAACTCTGACTGAATCATACAGGAGCGTTATCTCTTAAAACTTGAATTGTACTGATTTTATATCAATTTTCATTCGTACGTACTACGGTTGTGGAGCGTGTATATATATAGGCCCTTCAAGACCTTCAAATGCATTACACTTCATTTAACTATAGTAAATTACTCTGGGTTAAGTTTATTTTCAACACGTCGAAACCTTATTCATATTTTTTCTAGTTCATTATTGTTTATAGCCACTGTACATGGCAATAGCATGGCTAGTCAGAAATATTTAGTGTGAAATGATTCAACTACACTCATGCTGTGAAGATATATGAACAAACGACAACCTTGCCGCTTAGCTATGTCACTAAATATAATGGTTGGTTTAATATTATATTAAGATTTTGACAAACTCGAACCGATTTCGCTGTCTGCAATTCTGCTATATATAGCATGCAATTTATCTGGTTGGTTTCGCTGTCTGAAATTCAGCTAGTAGCCTACCTAAATATATCTCAAAATATATTTTGACAAGCTCAAACCGACTTCGGTGTCTGAAATTCAGCTACACTGTACGGTCTGTACCTATCTTTAGGTGGTATTTATATATGATTATTTGGAAAATTCAAACCGTTTTCGGTGTCTGAAATTCAGACACCCAAATTTATCTCAGTCTGCATGGTTGGTATTTATATATGATTTTGACAAACTCAAACCATTTTCGGTGTCTGAAATTCAGACACCTAAATTTATCTCAGTCTGCATGGTTGGTATTTATATATGATTTTGACAAACTCAAACCGTTTTCGGTGTCTGAAATTCAGACACCCAAATTTATCTCAGTCTGCATGGTTGGTATTTATATATGATTTTGACAAACTCAAACCGTTTTCGGTGTCTGAAATTCAGACACCCAAATTTATCTCAGTCTGCATGGTTGGTATTTATATATGATTTTGACAAACTCAAACCGTTTTCGGTGTCTGAAATTCAGACACCCAAATTTATCTCAGTCTGTATGGTTGGTATTTATATATGATTTTGACAAAGTCAAACCGTTTTCGGTGTCTGAAATTCAGACACCGAATTTATCTCTTACTATATATTCACTATACAGTATTTTTTGAAGATTGTAAAAATCTGTTTTATAAATAAGGGATTTTGAGGAAATCTTAAAGGTTGACATAAAATTCTGTGATTTTTGAGGAGGGAAATTAACCTTTCCTCCAAATTTATAAATATTATTTGATTTTAAGGTGGAAATATATAAAGTTTGCAAAAAATGTACAAAACAACTACTAAAAGCAGCAGTAAATTTTCTATTCCGCAAAATTGAAATAAATTATTTTTACACATTTTTACCAAAAACGAATTTCTCTTGCAATATTAGAGGAAAATTATAGTGATTTAATGTATTTAGTTAAATTGTGCAGAAAAATTGGTCAAATTCTGCAAAATGAAGGATATTTTTTGTGAATTTGGTAGTTTGGAATTATTGAAAATAGTTTGGAACGCGTTTATTTTACTCTGTCTAACGCCAGACAATTTTACTCATCAAGGGGAGAGCAGTGGCACTTAATGGGTTAACTGGCCTATCTGCCCATGTGTCTAGTTAACCCATTGAGTCATTTTGTGCCCTATTTTATTATTTTACTCTGTCTAACGCCAGACAATTTTACTCGTCAAGGGAAAGTGCTGATGCTTAAGTCGGCTGTCTCAAGGGGAGAGTGCCTGAAGGGGAGAGTGCTGATCGTGGAGAGCAATCGATAAAAGGCCAATCCAACTTATCCAAGAAATATCTAAACGAAGATGCCGTCCCATCTATTTTTGATTATCAATGATGAATCAATCAGGTTTCTTGGAGAGAACTAGATACTGTGAAGGTTTTTGATGCATACCAGACAAATTAGTCAGTTTCTTCAAACTAGTTTCCATTGAAAACTTTCGCTGTCACTAGTTCTCTCTACAAACCTGATTGATTCATCACTTTTCACTGTCCAGGCCATATAGACTTGAGATCCCTTGACATCTGCAGCAGCAAGGAGGTTGTCAAAGTCACACTAAACAGAGCATCAGAATTTTCGCACCAGCAGACCAAATAAATCAAGTAAAATAGGTTTTAACTTCAAAATATATACTTCACAATATTATTCCTTGTTATATATCCCAGCCGAGATCCTCGAGAAAAAAGCACCCAAAGAACCAAAACCTTTATTTTCTGTAACAAAATGTCTCGAACTGCTCAACCGACTATGTGATGATTTTCAGATAACATTTAGCGATCGATTATTTCGTCTTTATTAAACTTAAATTGTACAAATATTCATCCACAACCTTCACACCAGTTAGTTCTTGCCAAAATAAAGTGATAGAATGGGATCGGAAGCTGTAGGTCGACGGAAAATGCGAAAAACATGGTTTTTCCCTATCTCGCTCTATGATTTTTGCCCGGTTGAGCCGCCATTTTGAATGCTCAT
Organism: Paramuricea clavata; assembly: GCA_902702795.2. NCBI lineage: Eukaryota > Metazoa > Cnidaria > Anthozoa > Malacalcyonacea > Plexauridae > Paramuricea > Paramuricea clavata. The sequence goes on along the minus strand of CACRXK020003377.1, from coordinate 19,651 downwards.
GAGTGTCACGCTCGTGCGTTATAGAAAACATTAGAGTCAGCAATCCAGGTCTCCTATATCTATGTTCGTGGGTGGACCTCCTCATTGATCTCAAAAATCATGGCTGTTTGCTAGGAGTGGGATAAGCAAGATTTCAATTTTCAGAAGCATATATTTGGAAAGTCACGTTTCACACAATGAGCTTTCAAGCAATTTTTGTTTGAAGAAATGAGAAGAATTGATTTACTATATGGGAATCGTGAAATATAGTGCAAGTTTGCTTTGAATGTTTAATGTTTATGAATTTTGTTGCTTTTAATAATTTCTTGCGTATTAAAACTACATGCAGCTTTCCCTTTCAGTCAAGCTGTAAGTTTCCTACCTTAAATTACCCTGTTTAATTCAAGAAAAAAGGTAAAATGTAAAGAAGAACAAATTAATTTGAAGACCTAACTGAAATTACTCCACAACTTGAACTTATTAAGTATTAAAAACAGTTCATCGGCAAAGACGACAACAGCAGTTTAGTTATTAAATTGAACATTTCAAAACATTTTACGAACCGATTCAGTTTAAATTTTACATTAAATCAAAGCTCAAAAAATGCAAAATAACATATACCTACAGTACATAATTCGGAAATTAATTGTTATATAATTAAAAGCAATAATCTTTCAACTATTTTTGGCGACTTGTTCAAAAAAATATAAAATTTAAGATTGTCGTGTCGCCATGACAACACTGACGTAAACAAGAGCCTGCGTTCAGTGTTGATCAATTAATAATGCAGTACTTCATGTAAGTCAATGTTTGGAAAATATAGGCGAGGGGTTGCTGCATGCATGTATTTCTAGTTATTCATTTCTTTTGTACGAGATCAGGAATATCATGGTGTGAATAGCCTTCGTCGTCGCCTTGCCGCCTGTTTGCTGAAGGTCCTTATTATCCCCGAGCCCACGGCGCGAAGCGCCGTGCGAGGGTACTAATTCCCCCGGCTATTTACACCCGGGGAAACGAAAGCATTAGCGAAGTCTAAATTTCATTAATGAGGGCGGGCGTGGCTCACCAACGATGGGTGGTCATCCTCACTGATCTCGAAAATATGGCGGACTTTCATTAATAGCGGACACGGATTGGTCCAATTTAAAGTTTGCATTATAACGACTGCATGACGACAGCGAAATTGCAAACATTTCTTGATTTGATGATTGATAAATTTCATGCAAATATATTTCATTTTTGCTCGCATCTTTGCAAGATTTTGTAAATTTCAAAAGCTTCTCAGAAAGAAGGGCGAAAGAATCGGCTAAAAGAAGGAGCAACGTTAACGAAGGTATGTTTGTTTTAAATATTGATTTTATAATTGCTTTATACCCGACGGCCGTTACGTATATGAAACAACTAAAGAAGACAGCATATAATTTCAGTGTATCTTTATTATTGATTCCCTTTTTTATTATATTGACTTTTTTAAATAAAAAAGAAAGCAAAGTTATTTGCATGCGAGAATTTGAAATAATTTTATTGCACACTCGAAGTTTATCGATAAAGCCATTTAATTAAAGGCAGTTTAGTTTTATAAAGAACACTTTAAAACGTTTTGCGAAGCGTTTGTGGTTGAATTTTACCTTAAATTGAAACTTATATTACGTATAATATAACATACCTAACATGTAAATGTTGGGAAATTGATAATTTTGTAATTAAGAGTGATATTTTTAGGCAATTTTTCATTTGTAAGAATATTCTTAAAAAAATATCGTGTTACCATGACAACTACTTTAGGGGCCGGTCATAAAGTAACTGCTAGGGTGGGCCGGAGTGTTTTGGGATGGACCATGGAAAATCTAGGGGCAGTTTCTATGGGCCGCCAATTATTTTGTATATCCACGGTTGGGCCACCAAACAAAAACCCATATCTACTTTCATCACTTATTATGATAAATATAATAGCAATTAAATACAACATAATACAAATTAAACATAATACAAATCTAACAGGGCATGGCTGTACACTGCACAGAGGGCAGCAGGGGAAACTGCCCCCTCCCCCCGCCGAGAAAATTTAACTAATTTTATAATGTGATTGTGCTTGTAACGGATAATTATGCTGTCAGGAAATAAAAATTTCATGCAAACAATATTCGAAGTGTCTGTACAGCCGGCTATTTATTAAATTGTCACTTGTCAATCCATACTCATCGAATTTTCAAAACTTTATTGTAATCATATGAAGCAAAAGTTCTGTCACTTGTCGCTTACATTTGTCAATGTTAATTGTTGAGTAAAATACACAAGCTAATCGAGGAAAAGAGTCAATCATATATTGAAGACCACTGGGGCCGGTTGTTCAAAAGTCGATTAGCTTAATCCTAGGTTAACTTAAAATTCAAAGCACACTTCCAAACAGCTTGTTTCTAAATTTGGAAATATTTCTTCACAAATCATGTCTGGATCATAGGAGTTTTCTTTTCTGACATTTTGAAATAAATGGGCATGTAAAAATATGCAAACTAAAACAGCGGGTTAAATTTTAACCCTGGGTTAGCGCTAATCCACCTTTCCACAATCGACCACAGAATAGTAGATGTTTTGAAGGTCATGAGTGAAGTATATAATTCAATTCCAATCCTGTGCACAGTTAATGATATACCACACTCTTCGGTTTAACTCAGCATATCCACACAAAACCAATTTGTGTTGTGGGAGAATATCTGTTTGAGTAGAAAGTATCACAAGTTTAATTTTGTACGTTGTGTGCCATTGCTCTGATCCATCCATATAATATATGATTATTGTAGCTGTTAAGTTATTTTCCATACTAATTAATTTAGGTGAGATTTTCTTGCAAGTGGGTTGTTCTGAAAATATTATCCAGCCAATATCCAGTACATCAGTACATGTATTCATCATTCTTGTATTAATCTCTAAACAAAAACATTTATATTAGAAAGCAAAATGACAAAGTAATGAGGAGGGAGGGTGGGGATTCTTTTATTAGCATTTGAAAATGGTTGTAACAATTTTGTTTAATTAACTCTAATGTGCAAAACCAAAATGTATATAAAGAATAATTTTAACTGATGACATCTTTCCCTTTGCCCTAACTCTAGTACATTTGGTGACAAGTTAGTTGGACTGTTGTTTTGAACAGAGTTACAGAAATACAGGACCAGGATTTAATTCAATATCTCCTTAGAACATTAGTTTCTTGTGATATTGTTAATTGAAAATATAATGCCTGCACAATGATTGTTTTTAGACTGTATAAATGTATATAATAAAATATGTGGTATTTGACTACTTACCAGATGAGGATAAGTTTCCATGTTGATAGATAACTTCGGAATAATATCACAAGTAGAATGGTGAAAACAACACAGTCAATTCAAGACAAAATTAAGATATTTCTGAAGCCAAAATATGGCAAAGAATAAAATGACTTACACAAGGCCAACCTACGCCTGTTCGCAGGTTAGGTGCGAGAACAATGTAAACAATTGATGTAAGCTAATCGCTGATTGGCTTAATTATGTAAGCTCGTCGCTGAATGGCTATGGTAACGTTAAATAGTAATCGATTCTGCTTCGAAATACAAAAATAAAGATATACACCGGCACTGTATTGATATATGTTCATACCTGCAAGTTTTTTTCATTATAAAAGTCTTTTTCCTAATTTAGATAGGGTGGGTGGGTCCTGAAATAAATTTGGTAAAATTGGATGGGCTTTGAAATTTATATTTACAGCCTAAGATGGGTCACCAAACTTATTGGCAAAATTTGTGATTTACTTCCAGCCCACCCTAGCAGTTACTTTATGACCAGTCCCTTAGATACTTCATGTCCGGAAAATGCAATGGTTTTGTCAGCGAGGCGAGGATTTCTGCATGCATGTATTTTCTAGTTACTTTATATAAAAATGTTCGAAACAATTGTAGTTTTAATTTACGTTTATAGCGAACCGTCCACGGCACTGACAAAGTTTTCCTGGCTTTGTTATATCACATTATACAACGTTAACAGCTTGAAAATGTAACTCAACTATGTAAGTTTTGTTTGTCTTGTTTTCGGTAAAGCCTATTCAATTTAAAAATAAAGAAATAAAAGTTTTTATTTTTTTATTTGTGCATGCCTAGTGATATTTTTTGATTTCCTGCAATCTGATTGGCTGCAGCAGCGGTCATCTTTTTACGATATCTTGACCGTGGTCCAAAAGAGTTATTTATTTTTTTGCGAAAAACCGAGTGAAGACAATTTTCAAACTCAAAACACTACCCAAAAATATAATAATAAAATAGACGCTCTCTGACCAAAAAGATATATCTATTACAAGCTTTCGGCTACCAATCTGTAGCCTTCAACGGGTATGAGTGTATGAAATATGAAACTATAGTCTATTATTGTAGGATATTTATGAGCATGATTAGATAGAACGGTATAGATTATATAACGCGAATTGCATGACGCGAGAGAACATGTGCGATAGAAGTGTGCGCGAATTTGAGAGTTATTGAGAAAACATATATTTATACGCTGAGTTTCGTTATTAAAGGTATATATACAAACAAACACTTTCCACCCAGTGTGAGAGAAATAAATAGATTAAATGGCCCTAGCTTTAGAGATGGATTGGAAAGTCGAAACCTTAATAACATTACGAGCGAAAATAGAGTTGAAATTCACAGCGAGATGTCCAGTTTCTGTTCTGGCAACCGAATACAGTTTATATATATATGATATTTTGGTGAATTTCAACTATTTACAATGGGAGAAAACTTGGAGAGAGACAAGAGATCAAGAACAGCCCACAAAACACATGTACGGCGAATAATAAGTGAAACCAACGAATTATTGACGATATTTGACGAACGAAAAGTTGAACATCGGCAAAAATATAAGCATTATATAAGCATCGCTAGAGCGAAAGAGAGACGTCATGGTTAACGACCTTGACAAGTCCATTTTAACGGGAATTAAAGACGAGGAAATCGAAGCCGAAATAGAAGAGACGTCGGAGTTTACGGACACGATAAATCTGGCTTTAATAGCTCTCGAGGAAGCGAAAATATCAAAGGAAAACGAAGGGAAAAATGTCGAGAACGCAAGTCAACCTGAAAGTTCACCGCCTCTAGAAGAGGGAAATTACAACACATCCAGCATTTCAATCGGTAGCAAGGTAAGAGCTAAACTTCCTAAGCTACAATTGTCTACATTTAATGGAAATTACACTGAATGGCAATCCTTTTGGGACAATTTTGAGTCGGTTATTGACTCGAATGAAGATTTGAGTGAAATCGACAAGTTTTCGTATGTGAGAGCGTCGTTAAGTGGGTCAGCGGCATCCGCCAATAAGGGGTTTCCCCTGGCAGGATCAAAATATTCTGGTGCAGTTAAATTATTAAAGGAAAGATACGGAGATTCTCAGAAAATTATTAGTACTCACATGGTTTTATTGATAAACTTACCAGCAGTTTTAAATGGGAAAGATCTTAAGGCTATGAGACAATTGAGCGATGACATTGAAGCCCATATGAGGGCACTGGAGTCCCTGGGGTGCAAAGCAGAACAATAAGGTGAACTATTTCTACCTTTGTTGTTAAACAAAATTCCAAAGGAAATTAGATTGGATATATGCAGTAAAGTATCGGAAAAGTCACGGAACTTTAAATCAGTTTTAAAACAACTTAATGAGGAACTAGCAAACAGAGAACGATGTGAAATAGTAGCGGCAAATAAGAACACTCAGGAGGAACATAAAAGATTTAATCGTGGTAAATATTTTGGCCCAAAAGATCCTACAACAACATCAGCATTTGTGGTTGGAGGAAATGGAGAACATACCTGCATATCTGTGCTCAACTACATTTATCGATTAACTGTACAGTAGTCACGAATGTTACGAAACGGAAGGAGATCCTTAAACGTAGTGGCCGTTGTTATATTTGTACCATGAAGAACCATATAAGCAAAACCGTACCTGTCAATCAAGGACGACATCATACCATCATTTGTTCTCAAGGCAAAGAAACTCGCAGACAAGAAATGAGGAGTGTTGAGTCACAAACTGTAGAAAACGGAAACAGAATAAAGCAGAAAAAGCACAAAGCAAGACCAAAGGAACAAAGACAACACAGTACCTGAAGAGTCATCGACAATGTGTGTCAACACAAAGAACGCAGTTTTACTCCAGACAGCTAAAGCGACAATTTATCGACCGGATAAACTACATCGTAAACAAAAGGCTAGAATCATCCTTGATGGAGGGAGTCAGCGAACCTATGTCACAGAAAGAGTTAGAAATGAAATGAATTTAGTAACCTCACATTCAGAATCGTTGACAATCAAGCCATTTGGATCAAGTGGTGGAACCACTCAGGTATGTGACATAGTGGACTTGTGTATTAGTGTGGACGGAGATGACGATGTGAAATTATCAGCTATCATTGTACCATTGAAGCATGCAGTGAAGAGTTACCCACATCTGTCAAATTTACAGTTGGCTGATGATTGCGAGGGACACGCCCCGATGGATGTCCTAGTGGGAGCTGACCAATATTGGAACCTAGTGACGGGGGGAGTTGCCAGAGGTGAATCTGGACCAGCTGCTATTCATACAAAGCTAGGATGGGTCTTATCAGGTCCAATAAAAGAGATGCCAGTTCAGTCTAACTCATCCACCATTGTTGCTACTACGCATTTCCTGAAATGTGAAGTTGCAGTAAACCCAGAAAAACATAACGTTGGGACATTAGACAAAACACTGCAACAGTTCTGGGAGTTAGAATCACTTGGAATTACACCTAATGAGAGCTCAGTCTATGATACATTCAACCAACGAATTTCCTTTGACGGACAGAAGTACGAAGTTAGTTTACCATGGAGAGAGTCACACCCGATACTGCATGGTAATTATCAAACTAGCGAGAAGAGATTAAGTTCATTGTTAACCCGACTTAAGAAAGAGCCCGAAATCCTGAGAGAATATGACTCTGTGATCAAAGAGCAGTTAGAGAAAGGTATTGTTGAGCAGGTTCCAAGCAAATAAAGTGATGTAATTGGCGAAGTGCATTACCTTCCACATCCCCCGGTAGTGCGCAAGGACAGAGAGACTACAAAGGTTAGAGAGGTCTACGATGCATCGTCGAAGGAGAGGGGTGGTCCATCCTTAAATCAATGCTTGTATACCGGCCCACCATTAACTGAGAAAATAGCAGATATTCTGATGAGATTCCGAGTACACAAGATTGCGCTGGCGGGAGACATCGAAAAGGCATTCCTCGTGATCTCAGTGGCTGAAGAAGATCGCAACGTACTTAGATTCTTATGGGTTGATGATCCCTTGAAAGAAACTCTAAACGTGATCGAACTGAGATTTACTCGAGTCACCTTCGGATTATCTTCGAGTCCGTTTTTGTTGAATGCAACCTTAAAGTACCATATCTCAGCATACCAAAGGAAAGACCCAGAGTTTGTAGAAAGATTGTTACAGTCATTATACGTGGATGATATCGCAACAGGTGACGAAGAAGAAGATGAAGCCTATCGATTGTACATCAAGCTGAAGAAGAGACTAGCTGAAGGGGTATTCAACGCCAGAACGTTTGTGTCCAATTCGAAAGCCCTGACGGAAAGAATAAAGGAAAATGAAAGCATCGGAATACTGCAAACAAGAAGAGAAGGAAATTCGAGAACGACACATCCTGTAAAGAAGAAGACGAATCCTTTGCCAAAACTATGACCGGACCGCAAAGTTCGCAACCGACGACAGAGAAACTACTCGGAGTACAGTGGTGCACAGAAGAAGATTGTTTTGTTTTCGACTGCAAGCAATTTCTTGACGAGGAGCCCAAACAACACCCAACAAAGAAAGATGTTGTTCGAGTGACGTCGAAAATTTATGATCCTATGGGAATTATTACGCCACTGACTGTAAAATTGAAACTGTTTTGTCAGAGCTTATTTAAGAAAGACATTGGATGGGATGAACCGTTAGATGAAGAGTCATCCAATACTTGGAAATTGTTACAACAGGAATTAAGAGAAGCGACGCCAATTCAAATACCACGGGGTTATTTCAACGGAGTTATATCTGAAGATATCACCGCTAGTTTGGAAGGATTCTGTGATTCATCAATGAAGGCGTATACGGCGGTTGTGTATTTAAGGCTAGAAACAAGAGATGGCGTCCAATTGAACATCGTAGCTTCAAGAACTAGAGCGCGAAGTAATCTATACCAAGACTTGAACTTTTGACGAACCAATCTATACCGAGACTTGAACTGCTAGCTTTCAGCACTAATATTGGCAAGATTAATAACGCATGTAAAGGAAGCATTGAAAAGATATATCGATATTTCATCCATACGTTGTTGGTCGGATTCGGAAGTTGCTCCCTACTGGATATGTGGCGAAACTCGTGAGTGGAAACAGTTTGTATAAAATAGAGTCCCAGAAATAAGAAGTCTTGTTCCACCAGAACTGTGGAATCACTGTGCTAGCAAGGATAAGCCGGGTGACATTCCGTCGCGAGGAACATCCCCAGTAGAACTATCAAACAGTATGTGGTTTAGCGGACCAGAATGGCTGAAGATCTACGCCGATCCGAGTGAACAAACAAGTATGAATGAGAGTGAACCTCCAGAGGAATTGATCAAGGAAGTGAAATTAAAGAAGTCAAAGAAACCTTGAGAAACGTCATCCTTTAACACGACCTGTGAAGTAGGACATATTGGTGAAATTATCGATTGTAAGAGATTTAGTAGCTTAAACAAACTACAGAGAACTACAGCGATAGTATTGAAATTTATCCAGATGTTGAAATCGAAGAGAGATCCGACCGTTAAAGCAAAGCCATTAACAGACTACATGCTACATGCTACATGCTACATGTTACATGCTACAAGCGGAGGAACTTTGGTTAAAAGATGTTCAATTTCAACTGACGTCGAAGGCCAAGACAAGAAAATTGGAGCGAGAATTCGGACTGTACCGTAACGAAAGAGGTATTTCGAGATGTGAAGGCAGACTCAAGAATGCAGAATTAACTACGACGGAGAAACACCCAGCAATCTTGGATGCGGAACATTCTGTAACGTCACTAATAGTGACAGATAGTCACGAAAGAGTAAAACACAATGGTGTAAAAGAAACCTTAACAGAGATTAGATCGAAATTCTGGATTGTTAGAGGTCGTCAATACGTGCGAAAACTGATACATGAATGTGCAGTATGTCGACGACAGGAAGGAATTGCTTACAAACCAACAGATCCACCAGCATTACCAGTATTTAGAATCACGAAAGATCACCCTTTCACGTACACAGGGGTGGACTTCGCTGGACCACTGTATGTGAAACAAATGAACGCAGTGGCTATGCAGAAGGTTTACATGGTTATATACACTTGAGCTGTGTCGCGAGCAGTACCTTTGGATGTTGTGAGTGATATGACGGCAGAAGCCTTTATAGGAAGTTTTAGGAGATTCACAGCCCGCCAAGGAATACCACAAGAGGTGAAATCAGACAATGGAGAACATTTAAAGCAGCTTCAAAACAATTGGCAGCCCTATTCAAGATTTCAAAAGTGAAGAAATACCTTTCAGATCAAAGAATTCGATGGACATTCAACCTTGAGAAGGCTCCATGGTGGGGAGGGTTCTTCAAGAGACTAATTAAGAGTGTGAAGTGATGTTTATACAAGATTCTTAAAAATGCCAGAGTCACCAACGAAGAACTTTATACTGTGCTTACAGAGATAGAAGCAACAATAAACTCGAGACCGCTAACATATGTGTCTACGGAAGACCTAGACGAACCAATTACACCTTCACATTTGATAAATGGAACAACAATAAACTCGTTGCCGGACTAAGTTAAGCCAGGAGAGGAATCGAGAATTGAAGAGATAACCAACAACAAAGTTGCAAGACGAGTATCGTATCTTAGAACTTTAAAGGAACACTTTTGGCTGAGATGGAAGAACTAGTATAGATCTGCTTGAGTTACGCAATGCTCATCGACAGAAGACTACACGACAGAAAGGAAATTGTATTAAAATTGGAGATGTTGTAGTTATTCAAGAAAGGAACGTACGTAGAGTAAAGTGGAAACTCGGTAGCATCGAAGAACTGATAGAAGTAAAGGACGGTGCTATTCGCGGAGCGGTAGTTAGGAAATTAACAAACAAAGGAGGAAAATGTACGGAAATTAGACGGCCAATTCAGAAATTATACCCGGTTGAGTTGTCGGAAGGCGATGAATAAATTGTAACGGTAGGAGATAACACCGAGAACCCTTTAGAGAAAGACGATCAGAAGAGGGAATTGAGAAGGAGACCAATACGGGAGGCAGTAAGAAAGGCACAAGCGAAAAGACAGGAACTCATTGAATCAGGAAGTTTGTAGACATTAACGTTGTTAACATTTAATTACCTTAGTTATGAAACTGTTATGTTGACCATCGTAAGTCATAAGTCATGGTCAAGGATATTTATGAACATGATTAGATAGAAAGGTATAGATTATATAACGCGAATTGCATGACGGGAGGCAATGTGTGCGATAGAAGTGTGCGCGAATCTGAGAGTTATTGGGAAAACATATATTTATACGTTGAGTTTCGTTATTAAAGGTATATATATATACAAACAAACACTTTCCACCCAGTGTGAGAGAAATAAATTGATTAAAATTATTGTATATACAGAAAGATTAGCATAATTGCGTATGAAATATGAGTGTGTATTGTCAACTATGACTGCTTTTTTATAAGAATAGTAGGCCCTATATTGTCCGGGAAGTGGACATGAATTGTTGTCAGCATCAGTTGTTAAGGCTGTATGCCATGACTCTAGAGCTTTCCTGGTCCTAAAATTTCCCTTATCGATAACTTCCGCGTTTTCAAAGTCAATCCTGTGGTCATAGGTCCATGCATGTTTATTTTTTTATTTGTTTATTTATTAACTTTGCCGGCGTAAAATTACACAGAGTGGCCTGGACACCGCAACAGCTTATTGCCAATTACTGCGGGCCCAATTGGATACAATCAAACAAACAACAGACATTCAACTGGACAGACTAACAAACCTACGAACAAACAATATTAGTTACTAAAAGCAGCAGGATATCGGATATGTAAGACTTCGTACAGAGTTACATTTCAGGCATATAGTTTTAAATGTTCGATAATTATCAGGATTATAATTAACTTCCAAAGATTTGTGATAGTATTCCAGTAAGGCTGATCTAAAGGAACTGAAGCAGTTCGTGTCATAATTTAGTTCATCTACGAGAGAGTTCCATATTCGACACGTTCTGACAAAAAAAGACTTTCTCCTTATTCGTTGCAGCTTGCATTTCTTTTCATTGAAGGTCAAACCAGATACAGATGACCAGTGTTCTAAGTTTCTAAGATCACTTTGAAGTAACATAGCATCGTCCTGACATTTGACAGATGAAAATAACTTTGTGTCGTCTGCAAACATGGCTACTTCGCTGGTCTTTACTGAATCACGAAGATCGTTGACATACAGGAAAAATAGCGCTGGTCCAAGAATAGAGCCCTGCGGGACACCTGATGATACAGGAAGTGTGTTTGAGGTACAACCAAGTACCTCATGCATATTTTGCTACATTAGATCCAGTCTTGTGATTCTTTACATTTCTTACGTGTTCCGATTTTCTTGTCTTCAGCGACCTTCCGGTTTCTCCTATATAGCTCCATGGACAACTTTGGCACCGTATACGATAAACCACGTTTGTCCGATTTTCGGATGAAGGTCGGTGTTTTGGGGATGGAAATTCTTGCTGGAGGGTTTTCATTGGCTTGTTGGAAACTTCTACGCCGTGCTTTTGTAGTAACTTTGTAAGAGGTTCCGTGAGGCCTTTGATGTAGGGCAAAACTGTGTATCCGGTGGGTTGTGTTTTTCCTTCAACCGATTCAAAAAACGTTTTGACTAATTCTTCAGGAGATGGAGTTGGTGCATTTCTTTGTTGTTGAGTGATTCTCGTAACCAAGTTTTTGGGATAGCCATTGAGTGTGAGAGCTTCACAAACGTGATTTAATTCCTGGATTTTGCATGATGTGTTGCTTGGTAAATGTAAAGACCTATTAATTAGAGTTTTGGATGCACTATTCTTATGTTTTTCGTCATGGCGTGATGAAAAATCTAAGTAGCGGTCAGTGTGTGTAGGTTTACGGTAAACCGTGGTTGAAATTGAGCCGTTGTTGCGAGAAACTAGGGTGTCAAGAAATGCAAGTTGTCCGTCTTTTTCGTGCTCAATTGTAAAATTGATGTGAGAGTCAATAGACTAGTGTCGTGAAAACTACTAATAGTAGATTTTTTCATGATGGCAAAATTATCGTCAACGAATCTTTTCCAAACCCTAGGTGGTGTTGTTGCCTGTTGGATGGGTTGTTCTTCAATTACTTCCATACATAGGTTAGCAACAATTGCACTAACTGGACTACCCATAGCACATCCGTGTATATGTTTGTACGTGGTGTCGTTGTAAATGAAAAAACTATTAGATAAAACAAATTCTAAAACTCGAATTATGTCATTAATGTCTAGTTTTGTTCTGCGCGTTAGTGTATGGTCGTTAACTAACTTCGTCTTAATGTATGCGCAAGCCTTGTCAACAGGAATAGCTGTAAAAAGTAAGACAACATCAAAGGAAACCATAGCCTCGTCATCAGAAATGTTTGAGTTTAAAATATCGTTTCTAAATTGAGTAGAGTTTGTGACAGAAAACCCGTTGTGATTTTGGAGAGGAGAAAGATATCAGATAAGAATTTGGAAGTGTTATATAATGCGGAGTTTCTGCATGTCACTATGGGTCGAAGAGGGTGACAGTCTTTGTGGTGTTTAATGGATCCTCTTATGGCTGGAGGTATGCCGTCGGTTGAATGCAGCTTTTTGTACGTTACATCGGTTAGTTTTACTTGCTTATTTAGGGTAAGTAAGATGGCATTCAGTTCTCGTTCGACTTTTTTGAATGGTGGTTTATCGATGACAATGTATGTTGCTTCGTCTTTAAGTAGGTTTTCCATCTTATGGTTGTAGTCATCTCGGTTCATCACAACTAGACAATTCCCTTTGTCGGCTTTCATTACAGCCAGGGTTTGTTTTAACGTGCAGTTCTACACAAAATGTGCAGTTCTAAACCCACTTGAGCAGTTCTTAAAACTCAAATGTGCAGTCACCAAATTAACAAAAATACTGTATATTAAACCTCAAAACAGTCTTCTCGATCATTTACTCGTTTTCCTTGTGGACAGGGACGCCGGGACGATGTGAAGGCAAGGGGGGCAGATTTTCGTGAAAGGGCACTTTTTAATTAATATATACTAAGAGATGTTTCCAAAACATCTCTTAGTATATATCATATCTTGAGATCATCGATCGTAATCAATTTGGTGCCGTACCGAAATCATCTACTACACTGGCACTTATTTCCATGATCCACACGTGGGCTTCTGCCACTGATGGAACAGGTGCAGCAGTGAGGATCGTATTACTAGATACAGAAAATCTTGGTCTAGTTGGCAAGATCCTTTCTCTTCGAATGCCGCGTGGTGTAGCTGGCTGGGTGTGTGACTTCTTGTTGAACAGGTTCCAACGATTGTTTCTCGGAATGGGGTGCAGTTCCATCTGGTGTTCCAGAAGGTACGAAACTGGGCCCCTGGCTGTTCCTATTAATGATAAACGACCTCAACCCACCTGATGCGTACTCTTGGAAATATGTGGATGACACCATCTAAGCTGAGGTCGTCCCACGGAATGGTCAAACCAATATTCAGAACGCCGTAACTGAAGTTGAAAAATGGTCTAACATCAACAAGCTTCAGCTGAATGCTGACAAGTGCAAGGAAATGGTCATTAATTTCAAGAAAGTGAAGCATCAGTTCGATACCATCACCGTGAACTGCAAAGAACTCGAACTAGTGAGCAGTGGCAAAGTATTAGGTGTTACCATATCCAACTCCCTACAATGGGTTGACCATATAAATAATGTTATAAAGAAGGCAAATAAACGCTTGTATTTCCTGGTTTTGCTCAAGCGCGCTGACGTCCCTGCTCGTGATATCATCAGCTTCTACAACACTTGCATCAGACCCGTACTTGAGTATTGTGCTCCCGTGTTTCATCATGCTCACCCAGGATATTTCTGTGACGATCTTGAACACATTCAAAAGCGTGCGCTATCGATTATATCTCCAGGACTATCCTATACGGACAATCTTATTGTACACGATATCAGTACTTTGAAAGACAGGCGCCAGAAACTTTGTAAGAAACTTTTCCAAACAGTTGTGTCTGATGCTAATCACAAGCTGTACCATCTTCTGCCGCCCTGAAAGACATCAGCATATAATCTAAGAAAACTGCGTCGTTTTGACTGTCCTGCTAAACAAACAAATCGTTTTAGTAATTCTTATACTCTGTCAATGTCAAAAGAGTAGTTTATAAACGATACCATGCAGTGGGGTTCAGATTTGACTTCCCCTACCACTTCCGCTGCCTCACGCTGACTTGCTATGCATGTGATTAGTTAATTTAGTAGTCCTAATGGTTCTGATTAGTTCCTAGTCCTTTTCTGTAGCGGTGGTGGTGGTGGAGGTCGGATCTGAATTTCGCTCTACAATACTTTTCCAACGTTTACAGGACATATTTATTGATATGTGCTTGTGTGTATGTTTGTATGTATGTATGTGAGATGTACATAATTATTATTTTTGTAAATTTTACGCAATTCTGCTTTTGTAGGCTGCTATGTAAAATCATCATAAACTGTCGATCTATCTATCTATCTATCTATCTAAAACATCGGGAGTTGAACTTTGCCTGATCAGGTTTTTCACATTTTCGGTCAAGCCATGAGTGCACTTTTGTAGCAGATCAAAGTTACTTAAGGTGGCTCCCTACAGTTCTCTAAAATTCTGGGTATTTTGAGTAACGTTCGCTTTGAACCGAATTTATATTAGATACACTTAAGACAAGGCAATATGATCATTTCCAGGAAAGTTCAGAAGCTGTGTGCTGTCCATTTATGAACAAATTAAAACAGTGTTCGTGTTGCCATGGCAACCATGATGTTTAATCTTTTGCACTTTTATTGTCTAATTTCACAATAAATTGACAATATCTATATTTTCCTTCGGTGAATTTTTCTGAAATTGTTTTTAAAGATTTATGGCCCATAAAGGAAAAACATATCAAAATTTGAAGGGAATTTACAAATAAGTTTTCGAGATATTCGTGAATGACGGTTACAGAAAAAGTTATTTGTAGAATTTCTTAAAATTTGGATATGTTGTACCACTCGTCTTGTATAACAAAAATACAAAGTTTAAAAATATTTCACCGAAGAAAACACGAGAAAATCATCGCTAAAATCGGCGTGGCCAGCATGAAAAAAAATCGACTCGACATGAGCACGATCTGCGCATGCGTGTAAATTGTAGCGTGTGATTTATAGTGATTTCAACTTTTTGGCTTACAATACATACGAAAACAGATATTTCTGACTTGTTTGACATGAAAATAAAATATTAATCTTGAAAATACTAATAAAAAACACTATTATACGCATTGTATTAAATCCAGTGTTAGTTTACATTTGTTTTTGTTGTTAAAATCGGTGTGAAAACTTTTCAAAACATCGAACTACAAGTTTAACTTTTCATATAAAACAACTCATAACTGTTTTATTTGATTTAGCAGATAAAACGATACCTATGAATTAAATTGATTAATTGACAGAACTTACATAAGTTTCGGCGACAGTTCACTACTGTTCAAGAGTATTGAAGACAGTATCATTTCAGTTTGACAGTTCGCAACACAACAAGTTGAAAATTTTGAGCAATATGAAAGACAATACTGAACGTAAATACGTAAAAACACACTAAAAGATTGGCTAAACTAGTTAATAACATACGTACTGTTCGAATTCACAAAAAAATTAGGATTATAATGAAAAACTGGAGCTTTCTTTGTAGATAAAACGCCAAAAAACTTCCCGCGGCTTGTTTCAATATTTTTGCCGAACAGTAAACACGACGATTCCACGCGCAGGTCGCGAGGATGAAGTCTGATCTATATAAATCGTATTTAAACTGTACTAACTGTAGGGAGCCACCTTAAGTCATCAAATATAGATTCAATTTCCTCAATAATGCACTTAAGGATGCCATACTTGTCCTGATAGGATTCTTTCTCCCACTTGTATCCACATCAACCGTCATCGCCCCCAGAACAAAGATGATGTTGTGGATTCGAATCAGTCGAGGAAACATAGATAATTTTGTTTAATTAAAGCTGTGGCCATTTTATTTACAGCATCCAAGTTCTCTCGCACTGCAAGGCCATAATAGTTCAGCAATACATTAACTTTCCCATAAGTAGCCTTACTTTGCCTCATAATGCTTTGCCGTCACTTCCGACTCCCTTTTGAACATTCCTAATGCATTCCAATTTATTTGGGTTCAATTATTTCCAGAGGGCTTGTACGTTCTCAATAATACTATTATAAGTAGATGAGTCACCTCACCAAGCATGTCTTTCTACGTACTCAAGGCCCCGTGATACATAAGATCTCTCGAAAATCAGCTGTACTGCACCAGCTGTTTCTATACTATTGGCACCTACAACATGGTTGATCTTACAGTGGTGATTAGCTTTCCCGACTCTTGATACTTTGGGTCATTTGTTTTCATTTACCATTTCTAACATGCTTTACATTTATTCTAGAGTATTTCAACATCCAGGCAACCTCGCATGTTGACATAAAAAAGAAAAATAGCTTCTCCCATTACATTGTCCTGCAATGTGATAGCATGGAGTGTAAATGGAAATACTGCTTTCATACTTCACAAAAACAAGGCCATCATAATAATGAAGTTCGTACGAGTGCAGTCCTGGCATTAAAAGAAATTGGTCGAGGCCATAATGCTATGGTAACATTCAGCAAAATCATGAACATGCAATTCACCAACATGCCAGCACTAAAAATAGAAACGCTTTACAAAATGGTAAAACAAGATACGCTTCAAAAAATCTAGGGATATTATTTCCGCGATAGACTCGGATAGACCTTGAAACATGAATATGATGGGGGCCTCCTCAACCGTTTCGAACATCTTGTACAGTTATTTTAATATTAAAAGGAGCAAACTGATTTGGACTGGATCGCTCGAAGCTCTGAAAGCGTTTGTCCTCACAGAGATTGACGAAGAAACTGCCGAAACAACTACATGGCGCTCGCCCAGTGGCGGTAAATGGCTATTTGACAGCAAGTTGTTATCAGTTACTTGGCTAACAAAAAGGCAGAATATTTATTTCGACGGTGAGAAGGGCAGTGACTTGATGGAACGAATACATTCATTTTTAAAGCAAGACCCGGACAATGCTTCAGAAATCGCTAATCCTGCTGAACTTGATCTAGAACGGTCGATTGAAAGTTTGCTAGCTGACAATTCTGACGATGTCACAGATGATACTTTTGAAGAATCGTTCAGTGATCAATGTGATATTGCAAAAGAATTGAAAAACCAAGAGGAAAAACAAGCCAGTATAGATTCCGAAACCAGTACAAAGCATGATGAATCGAACACGATGTCAAAAAATTTGCATGAAGAGTCCATCGGTCTATATATGGTGACAAAGTCTGGCAATCTGCAAACAAAATCAACAAATAGGCATAATCCCTTGGGAAGTAGTGCCAGCTGTAATCGCGACTCCGCTGAGATTAGTTGACTGAATTCGAAACTTGACAGATTTTCTGAAAACGTGACAAACAAATTCAAAATCTCAGCGTCGAGATAAACAACATTAAAGAGAACAAACCCTACTCTATTTTGGTTTTAGAAAACGTAGTCAATGATCTAAAGGAAGATAAGCTTGTGCTAATTAGAAAGAACGACGAACTCAGGGAACAAAACATGGATATGTCTCATATTATATCTGATTTGAAAATGGCAAACAAGAATCTGGAAAGCGAAAAGAGCAGCCTGTTGACAGCTCTTAAATTAATACAAAATGACCACCAACAAACGTGCATGAAAACAATTGTGGAAAATGACGGCGAGAATAATGTGGAATTGGTTTGCGAAACAATAGAGGGAAGTGAAGTCACTCAACCAAAACCTTCATCTAATCAGCCCGCAAACGATAAGCATCTTAACACCGAAAGCTAGTACTGGGAAAAATCGTAAAAAGAAGGGAAAGAAATCTAAGTCCAAACCTCCAACACAAAATTCCAGCCAACAAACTGCAGATGTAGATACTTCTGGTGGTATTGTGAACACCTCTAGTTCTAAATCAACAGGGCAAGGCAAGAAAACAGTTGTTATTACAGGGGACTCAATTGTTAAAAATACTATTGGTCCGAAAATGAGTGCTGACGATCCTAATCACCATATTATTGTAAAGTCGTTCCCTGGAGCAACAGTCTCAGATATGGAGGAACAAATGACCTGAGAAGTCCTTCTACGCCGAAAATAATAGCAGACTCCATTGTCAACATTGTAACACAAATAAAAGAAGATTCACCAGGTACAGCCGTTGGCATTTCAGCTATTCTGGTAAGAAATGACAATAATGACCTAGCTGCTAAAGCTATTCAAACTAATAATATTCTTAAAGGCTATTGTAGTCGCAATAGAATCCCCTTTTTAAGTAATTCAAATATGAATGCAAGTCACTGAAATATGAGGGGTCTTCATTTAAATAGACAAGGTAGTTTAGCTTTACAACAAAACTTACTAGGTTTTGCAAAAATTATTTCAGATTGACTTTATCCTACTCAGTCTGTTATTCCTAACTCGCACGGGTTTAAGCTCGTGGCACTTAATGTGAGAAGCCTAGTAAATCATATTGATGAGCTGCGAGTTTTGCTTGCTAACTAGCCCGATCGATGTCCTAACAATAAATGAGACATGGCTTAATTCTACAATAAGCGATAACGATGTATATATACCTGGATACGAAATCATACGTTGTGACAGGGCATTTAGAAGTGCAGATGGAAAAACGTATGGAGGTGTTTGTTTTTATGTACGCTCCAGCGTAAATTTCATACAGCGTAAAGACATGTCTATTGATAATTTAGAAAATCTATGTATTCAAATTCAAAAACCAAATTCTAAGCCATTTCTTGTTGCAACATGGTACAGGCCACCAAATTCGAATGTTGATAAATTTAATTATTTTGAGACATTTATTGACATGCTTGATGCTGAAAATGTCGAGTACTATTTATTGGGTGACCTAAATTGTGATCTCGGGTTGCCTGATTTAGAGAGTAATTCGAGATCATTAATAGGCATCACTGAGCTCTATGGTTTACATCAATTGATAAGTGAACCGACTCGAATTACTGAAACTTCCTCAACTATGATTGATCATATATTCACCAATACACCAGATAAAATTGTTTGCTCCGGTGTTTCTCATGTCGGTATTAGTGATCACAGCTTAATTTATGCATTCCGTAAGCTTTCAACCGGTCTACATAATAAAGGCCATTCTACAGTAAATTATCGAAAATTTAAAAATTTTAACTCTGAAAGTTTTCGAAGTGATATTTTTTCACAGAATTGGGACGTCATAAGGGCGTATAATAATCCGAATGATATGTGGCGTGTGTGGAAAACGACCTTTAATAACGT
>CACRXK020003376.1:25832-36614 GCA_902702795.2 Paramuricea clavata | reverse complement strand
TGATGCTGCATTTACTCTGTACTTAGCGAGAATATTATCCATTCCCTCCTTTATAAACTTCAGATTCCTCGTTGGGACTTAGATCGTTTCCATCAGACGCCGAAGGAAATCGGCAGCGCAATGAAAAGTGTTGGCGAGGTGATGGCAATTGGACGAACGTTTGAAGAAAGCTTTCAGAAAGCCATGAGAATGGTCCATCCTGCCGTTGACGGGTTTGTAGCGAAGGTAAGTGAGCGTTCTGAAACGTGTAAATAGCCTAAGGACGGATAGTTAATTAGTCAGTCTACACCAAGTTAGTTCAGGTTTCCTAAGTTTGTTTATTATTCCTAAAATATTGTTTTATTTGGTAAATATTATTTAGGTTCCTGTCGCTCATCAAAAAGGATGGAGTGAAGACATTGAAACTGCTCTAAAAGTTCCTTCAAATACAAGAGTTTACACCATTGCTAAGGTTTGAATAAACGTAGTATCGGCTTTGACAGCAATAAGCTGTTGTGGTTTGTGCCTGAACTACCTGAACGGTATGTTAAAGACACGTCAACGTATCGAACGAATGAGGTTTGTCTGGGATTAGTAGACTATCGTCCGTTATTCTAAAAGCTCACTCACACTCAATGAGTGGAGGTTCAATCTGAGCTTCTTTTTAGTGTCAATGCTGTTTTTGAATAGCTGGAGGTTTAGTGTCGTACCTTACTACAGTATGTGACTACTCACCCTCCAGCTATTCAAAAACAGCAATGACACTCAAAAGAAGCTCAGATTGAACCTCCACTCATTGAGTGTGAGTGAGCTTTTAGAATACGGGCGTATGACTGCCACAAAAGGCCAGATATTTACCTCTGGAAGTGTTTTTAATCTTTTTCGTGAAGTTCAGACTGAAATCACGGCAACTTATTGTAGAACACTGCCAGCACTAGATTCCACGTTTGGGATACTTTGACATTCAGTGGTTTTAAAAACAGCAACCTTTATAACGTGTTATGTTCTTTTTAGGCCCTACATGATGGCTATACGGTGGATGAAATTCATGAACTCACAGCCATAGATCGATGGTTTCTACATAAGTTACAGAGAATTGTTGACATCGACCAGAATCTTGTCAATTTAGATTGGTAAGTTCAGAATAAACACTTGGTATATATTTCATCATTTCTACGTGTCCATACAATCTCAGCCTTGCTTCCCTCATCTTTCTGCGATGTGTCATTTCTATTGAATGTGGTTATTTGTATATATGGGTCATAATCAAACATATAAAATGGACTTAAACCTTTAAGGCCCTGTCACACTATTGCGTATCAGAGAAACGTATGAGAAGCGTATGAAAATTAATGAAATAATTTTCATACGCACAAAAATCCTTTGAAATGCCAGCGTATGAGTACCGTACATCTGGCGTACCTCTAGCGTATTCAGCGTGTGTCTAGAGTATGCTTATCGTATAAAGCATACGTCCGATACGCACAAAATTTTTGAGCATGCTTAACTGCAAAAAATTTTCTGCCTGGCCGTATGCCAGCGTATGCCACCGTACGCGACCGTGCTTGAAACGTATACAACTTATGCCTAACGTACCCCCAGCGTATGTCAGCGTATACCGGCGTATGAGTGATATTTTTCATACGCTGGCATACGCTAGTACGATACGCAATAGTGTGACAG
This sequence comes from Paramuricea clavata, assembly GCA_902702795.2. NCBI lineage: Eukaryota > Metazoa > Cnidaria > Anthozoa > Malacalcyonacea > Plexauridae > Paramuricea > Paramuricea clavata. The sequence continues at coordinate 34,952 of CACRXK020003376.1, read as the reverse complement.
GGCCTTTAAAGTCATTGCAGACTTGTTTTCATCGGGTTCACAGATCTATTCTAATTTTTAGGAAGAATATATCTAACTCACTCCTAACAGAAGCCAAAGAAGCGGGATTTTCCGACAGACAAATCGGAAAGGCAATAGGTGTGACTGAGAAAGATGTCCGTCAAAAACGTATTGAAGCAAACATCAAACCGTGGGTAAAACAGGTAGGTAGACCCCCTCCCCGTACTCAATTAGCGGCGTACTTTATTTCTGTGGCTATAAAATATGAAGTTTTTCGGCATGCTTCATAGTCGCGGTTTTACAGCATTTGATTGGCGAGGCACATTTGAGGTATGGGTGCTGTAGCATAGAATAAAGATCCATATAGAAGGGCCACTTACGTCGGAAGCTTTGAAGTTTCTGTCCTCGCGCATTACGCATGTTGGCCGCCATTTCCTAGCCAGTCAATGACATTTTCTGGCCAATAAGCACGCTGTACTGGCTGGCTGCTCCGCCTTCTGGCCAGTAAACTGCATATTTTTGCATAAAAAAAATGAGGACACGTTGCACCGCTGAGTGGCCCTTCTGTTACTGATCTTTATTCTGTGGCTGTAGTCTCATCAGTGATACCTCAGCTATATCTGAAAAGATAAAATATACCATCAAATTTACCATGTTTGTCAAACGGAATCAAATGGTGTTCATTTGATCAATTTGAATCGTACACTTTCCAGTGGAACACGTAGTTCCATTTGAACGATTTTAAAAGCGTTTTGTCAATTCGACTCAAATCGTCGGTATTGGACATATGTGGATTTATATTAGCCACTAGAAGATGTCTGCTCGCAGGCTATCTACACTAGGTTTTATATAGTTACGTGTCAATCTATATACATGTATAATTATGCTTGTTCCCAGGCAAGATGCTGGGCACTCTGACCTTAATACAAACTGGATAGCCGCCATCTTGTTTTCTCTACTGACAGGCTAATATCCGGCTGCTAGTCGAGAAGTTGAGAACCAATCAAATTGCAGAATAGCTCATATCCGGTAGTTGTCTATATGCTATTAAGTACCAGTTATCTAAGCCGGATAACTTATCTTCATGTTTACACTCACTCTATATGTCTATATATGTTCAATAATAATATTATTTAATCAACATAATCGGTATATATACTAGATACATGCATAAGAATCGCAAGAATGTATTAGTAAATAAGTTGCAAACTAATAATGACATGCGCCCGTATTCTAAAAGCTCACTCACCCTCAATGAGTGGAGGTTCAATCTGAGCTTTTCTTGAGTGTTATTGCTGTTTTTGAATAGCTGGAGGGTTAGTATCGTACCTTACTATGTGACTACACACCCTCCAGCTATTCAAAAACAGCATTGACACTCAAGAGAAGCTCAGATTGAACCTCCACTCATTGAGTGTGAGTGAGCTTTTAGAATACAGGTGATAATCTTGAACCGTCTGTGCCAGTGTAGGTATTTCCAAGAAAGCTTCGGATTGATGCATCTACCTGAAAAATACAAGGAGAACTTCGACAGTTTGAGCGAAGGCGTTTCGTCTGGAAGTTGTAGCAAAATAGGTCCTCTAGCTTTTCGTAATAAATATATTTTTCTTTAGATTGACACAATGGCGGCAGAGTACCCCGCAATGACCAACTATTTATACATGACGTACAATGGCCAGGTCAGTGTGAACACATGGTTTATTGTTTGTGTTACTATAATATTACCTCGTTAAGGCCATCATGTTACACGGTGCAATTTTTCTTGCAACCTGCAATGCAATTCTACTCTTGAGAGATGTAAAATTGCCAAATACGAGTCTTCCGATTACACTCCGCTGATGTTTTCTCAACATATCGAAAATTCTTCACTGATTTCACAGATCGGAACATCTCTCAAGAGTAGAATTGCATTGCAAGTTGCAAGAAAAATTGCACCGTGTAACATGACCTTTAGTTACACTTGCAATTTTCGCTGCGATTTCTAGTGTGGTATTCCTCTTCTGATGGATGTGAACGAGGAGATGAATTATGAATGTTCTAAGTATATGTTCCCTCATCTGAACATTCATGACTCATTCCGACTCTTTTTGTGTGTGTGTGTTGGTGTTACGTACTCAGGTGAAAATGATGTTTGTGGTGTTACTCTGAGTGTACATCCACATGCCCCTGGATCCACATGATCCTCCACATGGACTAGTATCCCAAAGGTCGCGGGTTCGATTCCCACCGTGTCCGTTGTCAAGCAAACGTTTCAGCTTGCCCGGTGTTGATGCACACTCAGAGTAACATCACAACATTCCAACTCGTTAATGACATTCGTCAGAAAAAGAAAATCGCACTACAAAGTATGAAAGGGCTTTGGACTATCGTATATTAATGAAAATAATTGTATGAAAATAATTACACTGGCTGCAGCCAGTGTCATAGAATGCATGCCCTTGCTGAAAATGCTGTCTTTTTCGGTTTTTTGGTTGTCGCAAGTGTGACTTTCCATTGCGGCATCGTGGGCTCAGGATTGCGCAATTTAGCCAAAACATGCTCACGCTGATTAGGATCAATTTGTACATAATGTTAAACAGAACGAATCTCGCATTTAACTACGTTACAAATCTTAGACGCTGTAATTGTGGAACGTATTGTATTATATTTCACTGCTCATGCGCTTGAACTTTTCTGTGTTTTTCGATATGATATCGTTGAGCTCTGTTGGTTTTGTATGGATTTTGATTGTGCCGTCCTCTGAATGTCTGTGATCATGAAGTGACGGCTGTCAAGAAGTGAAGAACATCTACATGTTTCAAATTATTTTTTAGAATATTGCGATGGTATTTTACCAACCGCGAGGCCAGTGTGAACGCCTGAGCAGGCGTCTTGTTGTATATTATTTTCTCACTCTGATAATTGCATCAGCATGATAATACTCGGTGATATTCGTTTGTTTCATACCATGAAATGTTCTGTGTGTGTCTTCAGCAGATCTAACTATATCAAAATGTGTCAAACTTTGAGTCCCAAACCCACTAACTGGCTGTGTTTACAGGAACATGATTTGAAATTTAATGAGCATGGTGTCATGGTGCTTGGTTGTGGACCCTATCATATTGGTAGGTGGCGAAAATTGTACTTTAAATGTTTTCACTTCCTTGAAATCATAGTCAATAGAATAAGAAAGTTAGGGAACTCGATGCAGACTTAATAGACCTCATTATCTATGTTTTTGTTTTGCTTTGTGCAAGAAATGGTCGGTTCATCATCGTCACGTGTGTATTGTATTTTCGCGCGAGCAACCAATAACTATGTTTTCATTTAACCATTGTGTAATATCACGACTGGGTAATTAAACCAACACACTGCTATTGGTTGGTTGGGTGAAAAAACAATACACACGTGACGATGAACCGACCATTTTTTTGCATAAACCAAGACAAAAAGATAGATATTAAGAGGTTTACTATGTCTATTCCTAAACTTCTTATTCTATTGACTATGCTGAAACATATGACAAAGATTTATTAACTGATCTTTTGAACATTTGTAGGGAGTAGTGTGGAATTTGATTGGTGTGCTGTCTCAGCAATACGAACTTTGCGCAAATTGGGAAAAAAGACCGTAAGAATTTTGAGTAAAAGCTATATAATCTAACTTAAATAAAGTTATACAGATATTGATCTATACTGGATAGGTCTATCATTTGTTCCTGTTTCTAAATATACCTTTCCCTTTATGAGTGAAATTTTGATCTAGATTTGCCTGAGCAACAATAATTGAACAAAAATGAGCAGGAAAACTTCATTGACCATTTGAAAGTAATGGAAATTTTAAAAACCGATTTCGCTAACATTATAAACAACTTAGTATATGTGTAAACAATAGACCTTTCCCCTTTTGAGTGAAATTTTGATCTAGACAAATCTGAACAAAAATTTCATCACAGCTTGAAAGAGCATCACAAAATTAGTAATATTCCGAAGTTTCGTTGCGAAATGTTGTAAAATGCGGATAATATAGCCGTGCGAAGTTTGCCGTTTTTCAGTCATTTTGCATTACAATCTAACATTTTGCATCAGTTTGATCATCTGATTATCAATTTCCCGTTTGTAATACCAAATGACTGAAAAACGGCGAACTTCGCAAGGCTATATTATCCGCATTTTACAACATTTCGCAACGAAACTTCGGAATATTACTAATTTTGTGATGCTCTTTCAAGCTGTGATGAAATGTTTGTCCAGACTTGTCTAGATCAAAATTTCACTCAAAAGGGGAAAGGTCTTCTATTGTTCCCTCTATAGGTCCAGTAAGGACCATTGGGCCATTGCATTTTTTATCTGCACCCCCCCCTATTGAGGACACATGGAATTTCCAATGGCCCCCTGCAAAAGTGAACCAAAAATGAAGGAATTTCCATGGGAGGGTCCAAATTTTAAAGCAAATCTGCGGAAATTCCAAAGGGTAGGTAAGAAAAATGAGTATGGAATTTCCATGGGAGGGTCAACAATGGAAAAGAAATTCCAAAGGATAGGATCAAAATCAGCAAGGAATTTTCCAAGGGATAGCTACTAATCAAAGAATCAATATGGAATTTCCACTGGCTAGATCAAAAACTGTCAAGGAATTTCCATGGGATGGGTTAAAAGTTCATAAAAAATTTGCGGAAATTCCATGGGGATGGCTAAAATTCAATAAAAATTTGCGGAAATTCCACGGGGGAGGCAAAAAATTCGCTTAAAAAATGTGGAAATTCCAGGGGAGGGGGGACCAAAAAATGGATGTCCTCAATAGGGGGGGGTTTGGTTTAAAAATGCAATGGCCCATTCCTTACTGTTCCAGTGTTACTACAGGATAAACTAGTTTCATTTCTAGTTCTTCGTATCTGTGAGGATGGTTCTAAAATAGAATTGAAGCTTTACGCGTACTCCAAGACAAGCGTTTAGTCGTCTCGAAAATATTTCGTGCACTTTAAGTGGATAAGACCAGTGAACTCTATAAACTCCAGGTAAACTGTCCTATGATTGGGTGATCGAAGCCAAGATAGCGGCCTATAGAGTGATCTCTTGTAGGTGTAAAACACGCGTGTTTTTCGCATGGACTTCGCGGGGGCTGAAAAATGACTAACGTTTTCCGATCGATGTTTTCAAACATAAATGCTCAATTTAATGGTAGCTAAATCCCCTACCTAAAAGCTAAAACCTAAATGGAAAGATAAGATTGATGCAAATACAGTCTATATCACTCTGTGTTCAGTTCAAATCCCTCATATAGTCCAGAAAAACAGAATTTTGCTGGTGCTTCTCCGCGGTGTTTTTCTGAACTTGTTTGTCACTCGTCAAATAACTTTGCTTTGTTATGATAAAGTGTTTCTAAAATTGGTTATTCTGAAATACCAGTTGCTGTAGTTTCTTAGGGCCAAGGTAAAGCCGAACTTAAAATATAATCGGCCGAAAAGTTATGATTCAGACAAAGTCATGATCGTTGCCACCAGTCCCAGTCAACCAACAACACTCTATTTTCTCGTACCTTAGGTTGTCGTAAACCACAATCCTGAAACTGTGAGCACAGATTACGACGAGTGTGATCGTCTATACTTTGAGGAGTTGTCTTTGGAAAGAGTTTTGGACATCTACCAACAAGAGGTACGGAAATACAATGAACTCCTAATACCAGACACCTGTTTTAACCAAACACCTGGTACCCATCTTCAGTGGGTCCATATTTCTGGTCCCAATATTGATGAAATTCTATTATCATACCTATTATGCCCCCCGGGAAGGCTTATTTGATTCAGGCACTTTGGAGGGAGTAGGCTTGATGGGACGGGGGGGGGGCGTATTGTTTTTCGTAAATCACAATAAGTACGAAAGACTTGTAACAAAAGTAAAGTAACAAAATGTTGCGGGACAATAAATAAATATAATCAGTACACATATGTTCCTTTGTTCTGTATTGTAGGGAGCGTAATAGAGACTGGGGTTTAATAATTGTCTTCCTTTAAAAGGAGGGTCTTACTAGAGAGGGAGCTCATATAAGAAGGGTGGGAGTTTGATAGCAGAATTAAGGCAACCTCAATCAGACACCTCCGTGTGGGATACTTGATGGTGTTTGCAAGGATTTTCATCTTCTGATGCATGTGAATGAGTAAAAGAGTTCTGAATGTTCTGAATACATGTACCCTCATCTGAACATTCATAACTCTTCCACTCATTCACATCTATCAGAAGAAGAAAATCGCAACAAGTAAAGCGAGCATTACAAAGGTTGAACTGTATTAAGAGAACATTTTCTATGTCACGTTACGTTGACTCTAGATTGGCACGTCTGTTTTTCTACTTCTGTAGGAGTGCGATGGGACAATCATCTCAGTCGGAGGTCAAATTCCCAACAATTTGGCGTTGCCACTCTATGAACGTGGAGTAAAGATATTAGGAACTTCTCCATTGATGATTGATGCGGCTGAAGAAAGGTAATTATCAGGAAAGGCAACTTTTTACCATAAATCAGGACGCAAATGTCCAAAATAATAGAGAGGTTAAGATACCCCGGTTTCGGTGTACGGATACGAGTAGTGTCATCTTGTTTTACTGATGTCTGTAATTCGATCATACTTTTTCTTGCTAACCAAAATCATGCTACCCGTACACGTACACGTAAACCGAAACCGGGGTATCTTAACCTCTCTAATGTCCTGTCGAAACGACTTCGCTGGTAATCTGGGTTTTTTTTCCGATATTTCAGACACAACATACGGCAACCAATGTGTTATGTTGATTTGTCTTAAATTTGCATTTTTCTTCAGATCTCGTTATTCGCAGATTTTAGACGAAATGGGTGTAGAACAGGCCCCGTGGAGAGCACTGTATTCTGTGGTAAGATTTCATGCATGAAGATGGGGATAATGGCTGGTAAATGGGAGGTGTAGTGGTAGTGGTGGTGGTGATGATGATGATGATGATGGTTATAGTAATGACGTCATGTCATTCACTCGGCACCAGGACTATACGGTCGGAACTAATTAAATATAGATAGATAGGACACGTTGTGTAGAAGGAACACACACACACACTAAAACACCAATAAGAACTATATCGTTATGTTATACTAAATATATTCTATAGCACAAATATATACCTAGTACTTAGATATTACATTGGCGACGAGGAGTAAATTTTATGGAACAACAACCTAACAATCCAACAACAGTCAGCATGGCACATTCAGTACCTATTCGCCCAATGCCCGAGTTTAATCCCGACGCTGAACTTGGCGCGAGCGTCGCTACACGTTGGAAAAACTGGGTCGCAGACTTTGACATGTTTCTCCTGGCTAGTGGCGTTACAGATCCTAAACGACAACGAGCTTTGTTGCTATACCAAGCTGGCGCAAGAGTGCGCGAAATCTTTAAACAACTGCCTGACACTGGCGAAGACAAAGACTATGATATTGCCAAAGCGAAATTACTTGCCCATTTCGAACCGCAGAAAAACAGACGCCACAAGGTGTATCGATTTCGAAAGGCTGTGCAAGAACCAAGGGAAACTCTCGATCAGTTCCACACCCGGCTTCGAACTTTAGCCCAAACTTGCGAGTTCGCATCGCCAGATTTCGAACTCGAAGAACAAATAATTATTGGAGGGGCCTCTTCGAAAATCCGCAAACGTGCGTTGCGTGATCCAAGTTTTAATCTAGCTGCCATGCTCTTAGAAGGCCGCCGAGACGAACAGAGCATTTTCCAAGCTAAAGACATCGAATCGACATCGCCCGACAGCGCAACGAGCACCTTTGACGAAATTGACGCTCTCTACAGACCGACGGGATGTCGCAATTGTGGTGGATCTTTTCCTCACAAAGGTCTTTGCCCCGCGAAAGGCAAACAGTGTCGAAAGTGTGGCAAACTTAACCATTTTCAAAGCGTTTGTCGAAGCAGACCTATTACACAACCAAGTGGCAGTATCGCACAGCAAGACTCCACTCAGAATTACCATAGCAACGCCACACGAAACCTGATACGACCCCTCGAGCATTACAACACCGGTGATTCAGATGACGATTATATCTACGGAATTCACAGCCTCGATAAAAGCCCTCGAGTTAACGTCACAGTGGGTGGCCATTCGTTTAGCACAATAGTTGACACAGGCGCAACTATAAATGTGATCGATGAACGCACATATAAGACTTTGCGCGGTATCTCTCTACAAAAGACAACAACGAAAGCATTTGCGTACAACTCTACAACCCCGGTACCGTTCCTTGGGAAGTTTACAGCAACTGTCGAAACGCGCCGAAAAATTACCGCGGCGACCTTTTATGTCGCACAGGGTTCAACAAGCGGAAACCTCTTATCCTTGTCAACAGCCCAAGAACTGGATCTCGTCAGTCTTCACCTCAACAACATTTCCAAACCTTTGCCGCAAAATCCTAATAAAGATCCCAAAATCAATGACATTCTCGAGAGAAATGCCAAAGTTTTCGACGGATTGGGAAAACTGAAACGACAGACCGTCCACCTAAACATTGATCCCAATGCTAATCCTAAAGCTCAACCACAGCGCCGCATCCCTTACCACATCCGAAACAAAGTTAAAGATGCAATCATAACCCTTGAAAAAGACGACATAATCGAACGAGTGCCTGAAGATGAACCAACCCCCTGGGTCTCTCCTATTGTCGCCGTGCCAAAAAAAGACGGCGGAGTGCGTATTTGTGTTGACATGCGACAAGCGAATGAGGCGATCAAAAGGGTCCGACACCCGATACCTACGGTTGATGACGTAAGATTTGAACTGAACGGCGGGAAATATTTCTCGAAATTGGACTTATCCCAGGCGTACCACCAACTCGAACTCGATCCGAAAAGCCGACATATCACCACATTTAGTACACACATCGGGCTATATCGCTATAAACGTTTAAATTATGGGACAAACGCTGCCGCCGAGATTTTCCAATACACGCTTCAGACACAATTACAAGGACTCATCGGAGTCAAGAACATAGCCGACGATATTATCGTTTATGGAAGTACTCGCAAGGAACACGATGAAAATCTAGACAAGTGTCTACAACGTCTAACAACCCGAGGATTGACCCTCAACGCCAGTAAATGTAAATTATTGAATCCCA